>CAUYLG010017749.1:0-26712 GCA_963573385.1 Cacajao melanocephalus | reverse complement strand
AGCGGGTTATGTAGCAAACTCAATAATAATTTCAGCATGTAGACGACCTCCAGGCCTTCTGAGGCAAATTTCTCTCTCTCATCATCCTCCTTTCCCCTAGCACCCTCTTCTAAGTCTTACACTCTTGGGGAAAAAAAAAAAAAACCAAAACAAAAACCACAACTCTTCATGGCAAAAGGTCTTTATAAAATTTCACATCCCTGGTGTATTATTATTATTTTATTCACTTCATTGCATCAGAATGAAGCCCAGTTTTAAAAAGCAAAAAAAAAAAAAAAAAAAGAAAAAAAAAGCTCTGCAAATGGCTGAAACAATATCTGACCTCCTCCCTGTGGTGTTTGATAAGGTTTCTGCTTTTTGGAGACAGTGACATGGTCGGCCAGTGGGCAGAACCCGCTGTCGAGCACTGAGTGAAAGGAAATGAACCCTGCCTTGGCTGCCACGGCCCGCACCCCACACACGGACAAAGGAATCTGAGTGAACCGTGGTGTGTGTCTCGGAAGGGGCCTGCTTGAAATTTGAAGTTTTATTTTTATTTATTGTTTGGTGATGATTTAAATACCCCACGCTGCCAAATCATAAACAGAAAGAAAGCCCACATTTGGCTTTTGTTATCAGCTAAGAGAATTAAGGGTATTTTTTTCCTTGACTTTTTTTTTTTTTGAACAGCCCCAGTGCCTTGGCCGGCTTCCAGTTCAGGTAATTACATTCTGTCTTCCTAAATTCCCTGGTAGCTCCAATTGGGCTAGCTGCTCTTCACTCCCTCCTGGAAGCTGATGAGCGGGTGCCTGGCATCGAATGGGGTGGCATTCCAATAGTGGGTCCCAAGGCGTTCTGCTGGAAATGCACTTCGAGCACATTCTGCATGCAGGGCTTGTGTGCAAATGGAAGGAGGATTATTTATTACTCTTTTCCATCAGCAGCTGCCAACCCGAAACTATCTCTGAATGACATTTTAAATATGAAGGCCAGGGTCATTAGGATGATACATACAAGGGTCCATTTTGTTCACCTTTAAAATTATTGGGGGACTGAAATCGGAGTTGGGGAGTGAAAGGAAGGGTGGCACTTCCCCTAACAGGGGCGTTTCATTTTCCACAAAATGACACTCTTTGTTTCCTATTTACTTTTTTGCTATCTCTTGATTATAGTTGAGGATTTGGGGGCTTTTTGTTTTTGCTTTTTAAAGATGAATGGGAATGGAAACATTTTGCATTTTTTAAATAAAATGACATCCCTTTTAAAAAAAGTGAATCCTCTAAATCCTTATTGAGCACCTATCATGTGCCAAACGTTACTGAAGGTTTATTTTGGCTACATAAGCACTTACTGATTTTATCTTTTTCATTTATGTTTATCTTAATTAGGAATATCAATCTGTTTTTCAAAAAGCAATGGAAATAATTTCTATAAAATAGCATCCGTACTGGTAATCAAAGTACGAAATAACACGCTCCTGCTTGTGCAGTATGTAATAATGCCTTATGTAGACAGCTGATTTTTACTGAAAAATGCTTCCCAAGATTGAAATCAATATACGCCACAAAGTAGAATTTAGGACGTATTCTGGAAGACAAAAAAGAAAGTCTGATGTATAAAAATCTCCTTCATTTTACAGATGAACATAGGTAGAGTGATCCTTTTTCCAGTTACCATTAGAGACTGAGGAAGCTATTCCATTGTCACTTCTGTTTCATAATTTCTACCAAATAAGCCTGTGAAGTTTGGTAGCCCGTGCTTCCGAAAGAGATCGGTTTTGACACCCTGGACGTCGGCCTGACTTGCAGCCCTGAGATCTTTCCACGTACCTGACAGCAGACAGATCTCCCCAGCACCTTTAATTTTTATTTTCTGTTAGCTTTCATTTTTCCAGCTCTGTATTCTTCCACCACTAGGTGCCATAAATTGATAGCACTATCCGTTTACGTGGAATGACCAAAGCCACTCCAATGAAAACTGCAATCACACCTAACGTCCGGTCTTATCATCCTGTGTTAGATAACAATGTCTTCTTGCCCTTTTACTCCCCTATAGAGCCATTCTTTATAATGCATCTAGTTAAGGCAGATATTAAACAATTCAATCCAGTGCTCTCATTGGGGCTTGTAACCCCAGTGAATTGCATTTTTCCCTAATTACAGGAAAAATAGCAAATTGGCAAACATCAGGAAGTGGGTACACCTCCTCTGATTTACAAGGAAGAGTGTAAGGTGACTTTATAGCTCAGGAATTCAGTGAAATAAATTTATGGTTAGAAAAATTCATGTTCTTAATGTGATGAAGGTTCTTTAACTTTTAACACGCTTCTCCAGTTAAGCTGAGCAGGACTCGCACGGAAATGGCTGTCTACAGCTGCCGCAAATTGATTTATCCCCAGATAATAGTCAGAGCTGCAGACCAAATTGTTGGAAAGAAACAGTTCTTTAATTTCAGTGTTTGGGGCTGTCTATATATTGTTTATGCAGATTCCCGTGGCGTATATGAGCAGAGATTTGTGGTGGCCTAAGTCTTCCGGGCCGTCGGGATAATTCTCTCTTCAGCCCAGAGGACCCACACTGTTGATGGCAGCCTGCCACCACCCCACTGGGGAGTGGCCTCTGAACACCTTCCCCGCAGGATTTTGCCACTTCCTTCAACTCCTTCCTTTGTGAATGCCTTCATTTGTGAAATCCTTCAGAGTCAAGTCATCTGGATGAGAAATTGTGGAGTCAATGTCTATGGCAATACGAATTTGTGTTTGGAAAATTCTGTCTTGAGAATGTGCTGCAATTGTTTGCATTGTGAGAGGGATGGATTCGCTCCATTTGAGTCGTACCCCTGGGATGGCAGAGGCATTGCCCCAACCTTGATATCATCGTTGCCTCTCTGGGGCTTCCTAGTCCATCTCTCCAGCTCTGGAAGCTGAGTGAGACACCAGTTAATGTGGAGATGCATTCCTTTATCCAATAAATATGTCCTGAACCTACTATGTGTAGAGCAGAGAAAATAAAGCAGACGAGTCCTCTGCCCCCTCGGAATTTATAATAGATCGAGAGAGACAGAATATAAAATAAATGAATGATTGCATAATTAATTACCAGTTGTGATAGGCACACCAAAGGAAAAAATACAAGGAACTTTTAGAGGGAAACAGGATCGCGTGCTGCAGGAGGGCTCCTTGGAGGGAGCAGCAGGAAAATGGTGACATTCGGCCCCCGGCACCCTCTGCTAAGTTCTCTGAGCCATGCCCTGTTTCTTTCAGCACAAGGAGTCTTGTGCAGACACCCCTGAAAAGGTGATGGGTCACAAGATTGCCAGCATGAGGCTCAATGGGGCTCAGTCCACTCTGAAGCCTGTCCCCCTTCCCAGGTCGCCACGTGTTGGCACTGGTCAGCTGGGTTCTCTCCTATAGCTGGTGAGGATTGGTCATCTGCAACTGTGCACTATTTGGGGGACACCAGACATCACGTGGAACTGCCCCTGCCCCCAGAACCTTCCCACCACAACGCTGCTGTTCATCCCTGCTGGTTTCACCCACGGGGGTGGGGTGAGACTCACCTCTTTCCTCGGTAACCACTTGCCCAAGCTCGGACCCTCTTCTCCACCTCCTGGTCCAGATGAGCTAGTGAACTCCTCTAGCCTCCTGCATGTAAGATTTGATTGTCTACGTTTTTGGAGTTTCAAGCTCAGATGTTTGTGTCTGATCTTTTTCTGGGTAGTTGGGGCCAGAGGCAGGGAAGTCTAAAATGTTTTCATTTCTTAATATAGCTTTCTCCTAGAGAAAATATTCACAAATACAATCAATGCCAAAATAAAAATGTATGAACAACCAACAAGTTTTTAATAAAAAGGTAAAAAAAGCAAAAACTGCATTAAAAATAACTGAATTTTATGAATATTTTTCTTCTAATAAAGATTTTAAAATTTAAGATAAAACCTCAGATACACAGACAAGTAAGAATTACCTACAACTGAGGAACAAGGAGGCACTGTCATGAGGGACTCATTTAGTTCTTCTTTCAGTCCAGCAATGTTTATTGAGCATCTACTATAACACAAGCACCATTACCTTTCTCTGTCCCTCTCTTTCCTCCTCTCTCCTTGAAGACTGAGTGAGACTTTACTGGAAGGAAAGCTGGGGAGAAAAGCACACCAGATGAAGAGTTGCTGTAATAAACACTGAGGGCCAGGGCCTGGGATAACTGGGGAACAGTGAGCATCTGCCAGGTGGTTCCCTGGGAAGCCTTCCTAGAGCCTTCAGCACTCACCAGACTCTTATATCATTGCCCCTGGGCTTGTCTGCTGTGGGCTGGGTGCAGGACAATTCCGTAAAGAAATGCCAGTGCATGTCGGCGTCTTCAGGGTACTGACCACAAAGTGACTGTGGCCTTAGATGAAGGAGGATGCCTCGGAGCAAGTGACCGTGGTGGCACCTGCCTACTCACCTTGTATGGGGCTGCCCCTCTGCTGGGCACACTTGATCCATGCCTGTACCGGGCAGGGAGCCATGGTGGAGACTCAGCCACTCACTCAGTGAAGGTTTGTGAGACCTTGTATGACCATGGAAGAAGCATCACACCATCCCGTCGTCCTGAGAAAATTCGTGCCTGACAGAGAAAACACTGAAACCTTCGTGAATGTTTGCTTGGCTTTTTATTATTTAGTGTATTTATATTGGACTTTTCCAGATCTGTGGTTGAAATTGCTTGGCACCCAATAAAAAAATATTTGCACCTTAGTTCACATTTAAAAAATCATTTTCACCTTAGTTGTTCAGCTTTATACCAAAACTCATGCGAATTGCTGTTTCTGTGATAAATTGAAATATATTTTATTTTTCTTTCTTACCTAATGTCTAGAGGTTTATTGTTTGATGCAAACCTAAATCACTGATACCTTTCAATGGTGTCTGTCTAAAGGCTTTTCTTGTTGGATACATTCATGTATTTATCCAGGAATTCTTTTTAAAGATATTTTAGATTTTTTTTTTAAAGTTTTTATAGATTTGGGGGATACAAGTGCAGTGTTGTTACACAGGTATGCTCCATAGTGGTGGAGTCTGGGCTTCCATTGTGTCCACCACTCAAATAGTGCACATTCTACCCACTAGGGGATTTCGCACCCCTCCCACCATCTCACTGTTCTGGGTCTCCAGTGTCTGCCCACTCTCTATGCTCACGTGTGCACATTATTTAGCTCCTGCTTATAAGTGAGAACATGTGGTATTCAACTTTCTGTTTCTGAGTGATTTCACTAAGATAATGGCCTCCAGTTCCATCCATGTTGCTGCAAAAGACATGATTTCATTCCTTTTTATGGCTGAGTAGTATTCCATTGCGTATATTTACCACATTTCCTTTATTTGATTATTCATTGATGGATACTTAGGTTGATTCCATAGCTTTGCTCTTGTGAATGATGTATTCAGCAATTTTTAATTGAGAGCTAGGATGCTAAGTAATCAGAGTACCTGGTCCCTGCCCACAGGAGCTGACAGTCCAGTGGGGGTGGCTTAGAAAATCCCACAGATAATTGTAACAGGAGGCTGGCTCCAAGAGCGAATAGCTGATAAGCAGGGTTTGCCTCAGGAGGTGAGCTCTGCTGGGGGCACTTGGACAGCCCTTTCAGAGGAAGTGGCACTCGCAGGCTGTGTAGGACAACACGGGGGAGAGAGAGGAGGGCAGATGGCCTTGTGGGCAGAGGGAATGGGGTGGGGCAGAGAAAGGCATGAACGGCCTGAACCTGGTATGGTCTAGGCCAGGCAGTCTGGGAGGCTCTGCTGCAGGCCAGGCACAAAAGATGGTTTGGGCCAGACTGGGGACAGCCCCAGGCCCGTGTGAGGGCCATGGTTTTATTGACTGAACACTAACTTTATGAATCCCTGGGACTTGAGAAAAAGATACAAAGTAGCAAACAGGGAGTCTTTAGGGCTCTGAGAAGAGGATTCCAGGAGAGAACTTTGATTCAGGGACACAGTTGACATTAAAAAAAGAGAGGGACAAGGATGGGCCAAGGAGACTTTCTCTCCCCACGTGTGTGTGTGTGTGCGCGCACACACGTGCACACAGTGACACACATGCACACTCACACTCACACATGTACACATACACTGACACACACGCACACTCTCACACACGTGCACACATGCACAAACACAGACATGCACACTCATACACTCACACATGTGCACATGCATACATGCATGAAAACACATGCACACACGGACACACACGTGCACATACATATGCACACGTACACATGCATGCATGCACACATTCTCACACACACACACTTCTACACACATGCACACACACGCACAGACACACTGACATCTGGTCAGAGAAGAGAAAGGCCTTGAGCTGGGGCTCCCAGTCTGTTCATTGCACTGCTCAGTGCTGCCTGGCGCCCACACCGCAGGGAAGCAGCTGGGACCAGTGGACTGCCCACCCTGGGATGCTTAGATATTCACTGTGTGCCGGCCGCTGTGGTCGCTGGGTCGTGAGGTCCACTGCTACACCCTGGGAGCCCACGGGCTAGTGATGGGAGGGCGATCACCCAAGGGCGGCAGAGCTTCCTTAGCTTTTCAACTTCCCCAATTTCTCATCTGCTTTGCGTGGCTGCACTGCCTCTTGCTTGCTGATGCCTCTTCCAGCAGTTCCATGTAAGCCTTGAGGCTTTATTCACCCCACTTTATCTTATACAGTCATGCATCGCTTAACAACAGGGATACACTCTGAGAAACGCGCTGTTAGGCTACAGAGTCGCTGTGCGAACGTCACAGAGTGCACTTACACAAGCAGAGATGGCACAGCCTACCACACACCTTGGCTAAAGGCACAGCCTACTACACACCTAGGCTAAATGCACAGCCTGCTGCTCCGTGGCCGCGCCGGTACTGCATGCCATGGTACTGAATACTGCAGGCCGTTGTAACACAATGGTATCCATTTAAACATAGCTAAATGCAGAAAAGGTATAGTAAAAATATCGTATGACAGATAGAATGGTGCACCTGTGTAGGGCACTTACCATGAATGGGGCCTGCAGTATTGAAGACTGGAAGTTGCTCTGTGTGAGTCAGTGAGTGAGCGAATGTGAAGGCTAGGACGTGACCATACGCTCCTGTATACTTCACACTTTATGCTCAGGCTACACTACATTTATAAGAATATGTTTCTTTCTTCAATAATAAGCTTACTGTAAATTTTTACTGTAGTATCTATCTTTTTGTTTTATGACAGAGTCTGGCTCTGTTGCCAGGCTGGAGTGCAGTGGCGCAATCTCAGCTCACTGCAATCTCTGCCTCCTGGGTTCAAGCGATTCTCCTGGCTCAGCCTCTGAGTAGCTGGGATTACAGGTGCATGCTACCATGCCCAGCTAATTTTTGTATTTTTAGTAGAGATGGAGTTTTACCATGTTGGCCAGGATGGCCTTGATCTCTTGACCTCGTGATCTGCCCGCCTCGGTCTCCCAAAGTGCTGGGATTACCCAAGGTGTGAGCCACTGCGACTGGCCACATTTTTTACTTTATAAATAAAAAGTTTTTGCTAACTTTTGGACTCTTATAATACCGTTTAAAACCCAAACACATTGCGTAGCTGTACAAAAACATTTTTTTATATCCTTATTCTGCAAGCCTTTTCCTTTTTTAAATTAAATATTTTTTAACTTTAAAACTGTTTTGATAAAAACAAAGACACAGAGACACACATTAGCCTCGGCCAACACAGGGTCAGGAGTCCCAGCATTCCTGTCTTCCACCTCCACGTCTTGTCCCACTGGAAGGTCTAAGGGGCAATAACACCCATGGAGCTGCCCTCTCCTAGGACAACAATGCCTTCTTCCAGACACCTCCTGATGGACCTGCCTAAGGCTGCTTCACAGCTAACTTAAAAATAAAAAAAGGCCAGGCGTGGTGGCTCATGCCTGTAATCACGACACTTTGAGAGGCCAAGGCGGAGAGATCACCTAAGATCAGGATTTTGAGACCATCCTGATCCAACATGGTGAAACCCTCTCTCTACCAAAAATAAAAAAATTAGCCGGGCGTGGTGGTGGGCGCCTGTAGTCCCAGCAACTCAGGAGGCTGGGGCAGGAGAATTGCTCGAACCTGGGAGGTAGAGGTTGTAGTGAGCCGAGATTGTGCCACTGCACTCCAGCCTGGGCAACAGAGGGAGACACCGTTTCAAAAGAAAAAAAGTAAACGTTAACAATAAAAAGTATAGTGTGGTAAGTCATTTATTATTATTATCAAGTATTATGTCCTGTGCATAATTGCATGTGCTAGATTTTTCTATGACTGGCAGTGCAAGAGATTTATTTACTCCAGCCAGCATCACTGCAAACACATGAATAATGCCTTAGCGTATGTTGGTATGACGGTTACTACGTTACCAGGTGATAGGAAATTTGCAGGTCCGTTCTAATCTTAGGGGACCCTCATGGTGTATGGGATCCATCCTTGACTGAAGCATCGCTATATGGTGCATGACGATATTTGGGGTTCTGGGTCATACCTGGGTCATACAGAAGCCTGAGTTGATCCTGACCTATTCAGCCACATTCATGACATTGCAGAGAAGCAGCTGAGACCCTCTCCCGTTAACATGACAGCAGCAGAACTGCCACCAGGAGCAATGGGCAGTGTGTTTTGGGAGAGCAGGCTCTGTCATGGGGTCCCCCCTTCTGCAGGCATTCTCTGGGTCTCTTTGACTTTCTCTTTCGCACACCAGAGCTGACAACCATAATGAAGGTCTCTGTCCCTGCCTGAAGCCAAGCTCCAGTTTGAATAATTTTCATCCTCAAAGTGAGTCCAGTCAGTCAACAGGCAGAGGCATGAGACTTCAGGCTCGTATCCAGCACTTCCTGGTTCTACCCACCAAGAGTGCTCCCGGCTCACAGGCTGGGCCTCCTCCCATATGTGTGGTCTAGGAGGGCAGAGACAAGGACACGTTAGTGAATGTCCACTGAGTGCTGTTCTGTGCTTGCATTGGATATAGGAAGAGGGTGGGCATGAATGTGTGCACCACAAGTCCTGGGCCCCAGAATAAGTTATATGACAGACTTGTGCCTGAAAGTGAGTAGCTTAAAGTGCTGTGTGCCAGTGCTGAGGGCACGCGGTGGTATCGAGACTCCCAAGTGTTGTGTGGAAGATGGGTGTTTGAGCCTGGCTTTCTTGATTGAGATAGGAGAGGAGGCCCTCCTGGTAGAGGAGCCTGGGACAGTGGGTAGGCTGGCTCTTCTCAAACAAGGGTTCATTTAGGAGAGACAATGAAGACCGGGTGACTGGGGAAGTCCTGTGCAGCTTAACCTTAGCACTAGCTCTAGGTGCCAGCTGTGGAGTCTCTGTAGGATTCCGAGCAGGGCAGGGCACTGGGGAAAGACAGGAAGACAGAGGGGACACCCTTCCTGGGCAAAACTCACTGGAAACTCATGCCCTGCTCTCTGATGTCTGCCTTTTGGGGACAGGGACCTGCTGATGGCATATGGCTCTTCTGCCTGTTGATCTGGGCAACAGTGACTCTCTCCTCTCAGGAGCCTGAGGGCCAGTGGGTTCCCATTTGTGCCATTCTGGTGTGTGTTGGGATGGTCCTGAATGGGAGCTGGCTGGGCCAGCTTGCGTCTGTCCCTGGGGTCTGTTGGCCCCAGAGCAAACCAGAGCAGGTTAGGTCAATACCCATCCATTGAGTGTCTGCTCAGTGACTGAGCCTATGGGATACCAAAGTGTCACCCAACCTGGTGAAGCAAGAAGCTGGGCAGAGCCGACCATGGTACAATGGGGTTGCCAGCAAGGGAGTGCATACTTGACAGAGGGGGGTGCAGGGTGGGCCATCTCAGGGTCCCTGCCTGGTCCTGAAGCTGGGAGCGGGCTGCAGGGCCACCCTCTCATGGGTTTGTTAAAATAGCTCTTGGCTCTTGGAGAAGAGCTGGCTGACATGAACAGTCCTGAGATAAAGTGAGCGGGTTTTCCCAGTGTTTCTGATGGTCTCCTTCAAAGAAGCTCAGGGTGGCTGACTTCTGAAGAACCCATGCGTCTGGCCATGGGGCCTGGCTAGGTCCCCAAAGGCCGGTGTGCCAGGAAGAGGGTCCTGAAGAGGGGCTGAGTATCAGCTACTTCTAGGATCCAGCACAGAATGTCAATGGCCAGGACACGCATTTGTTCTCTTATCCTTCTTGGTACTCAGAGGAGTCCCTTGCAGCGCCAGGAAGAGAGTGGTGGCTGTGCAGGGCAGGTGTGGAGAGGCAGGGAGCCTGAAGGCACACTTGGCCCCCTGGCTGTCCGTTAGGGTTACTGGGAGGTCTACAGCTCCAGGGGTCTGGGTAGCCCACGGAGAAGGGGAGGACAGAAGAAAGTGAGAAATTCATGGGGAGCCTTAGCAGGTCAAGAGGCTCAGAAAAAACAAACACGGTCAGAGTTTACCCAGGAGAAGGTGGCTTGAAAAAGAGATCATGTCGGACTGACCTTCAAGTCTGGATAAGGTAGATAATCATCTCGGAAGGCTTGCAACACCACCCGGAAGAAGTCAAAGCAAGAAGGAGCGGCTTGGTCCAGCAGGGTCCATGTCAAGAGCACACCTACTTCAGGCTGAATTATGTTCCTAATGTATTGTGAGAGCTGCACACGTCAGGAGAGGTTCAAGTCAATATACTCAGCCTAATGTGCTGACCACGATTCTTGAGACTGTCATATTCTCGAAAACGGGGAAGGCAGCCTTTCAGTGCAGGAGCTGAAATAACCTGGTAAAGAGGAGTCCTGCTTATGAGGTAGTCTTCCAGTGAGCCAAGTGGTTTGGTCTTGTGAACAGATTCATTTTCCGAAGTATTCTGAATTTTCTGAGTCCACTCAAGTTCACTCTTACACTTTTTGACCAGGTGGTGTGGTAACCACTGCCTGTATCCTGGATGCCCAGAGGCCACCAATGTGTCCTGGAGGCTTTGGGAACACAGGCAGCCTTGTCTTTTCCAATGCAGACAATGAGGAGAGCAGCACCCATTTCTTGTTGATCATTTCAGAACTGCGAGACAAAGAACTTTAATCTCGGGACTAGAATTTAATTTGTTTTTGAGAATACCGTATATCACCAAGCAACGTCAGCACGGGTCTAATAGTGGTGTGAGGTTTGCACACACGCAGCTAAAATGGCACATTTAGAATAAAGGACACTGTGTGCACATACCGCCTGTGCACACGGTATAAGGACGTTCTTTAGACCTGGAGCTTTCTCTGCTTTGCCAAACTTCATGCTCCTTGTGGATGAGGGGAGCGAATTTTCCAAGTTGTGACGATACTTTTCTCCCCATCCAGCCACACCCTCTTCCGGGCCTGTGTGGTGAAACCCTGGCGATGTGGCGTCACTGGGGAAGAGCACGCTTCCGCTCATCTCAACCCAGGCCTCTGGAGGAGCCTTTAGGGTCGCTCTGGGACTTAGGGGAGGCTCCGTCCTGGGCCGGGCGCTGGGGCTCTCCGCACAAATGCTAAGCAGTTCTCATTTATCGGTGTCCAATAGGCCTTATGTAAAGTGCCAAAGTGCCCCAGGAAGGCTCGACCAGCACGTGGCCCTAGTTGTCTCCTGGCTCCTGGGGTCCGTGGAGCTCTAGAAGTACTGGCAGCTCCTCTCAAGTCCTGCAAGCCACCCTTGCCCCTCTTCTCCCGCTCCCCACCTCCCATCTCTTTTGCTATTCCGGGGAAGGCCACGCAGGCTGGACTGCGGACGCGCCCCCGGGGGAAGCCCGCGCCCCGGCAGCCACACCCACAGCCTGCACGCGCGCCCACCGCCTGACTTCGCCTTCGCGGTCGCGGGCAGGGAGCGCGCGTTTCCATCGGTTAATTAGAAGCTGGAGTCGGTGGAGCCCCCGCCCGCCGGCGGCCCGCGCACCGCCCGCCAGGGGCGCCCTCCCCGCAGCCCGCCGGCCCTTTGATCGCCCGCGGCCCGCGGCCCGCAGCCCGCAGCCCGCGCTGTGCCGGGCAGGTGGCGGCAGTGGGGCGCGGCGCGCTCAGGCGCACGGGTCCCCGGGCCGCGGCGCGCTCCCCGCCACGCAACACATCAAGGCCCGGCCGGCCGGCGGGCGCCTTCATTAGCAGCCTGAAATTATAATATTATGTTAAAGAACAAAGCTGCTCCCCGGAAAAATATGTGCTGCATATCTGACAAAGATAAATTGGATTATTCAAAATATTCTTGATGAAATGTTACATTTTGCAACTAATTATCAATCTGTTTTATCTGCAGACCAGCTGGGCATTTTTGTGCATGCAAGACCTGCCTTCTCAATGATCTTAAGATGTCACTGTAGCGTTTACATCTTTTATTTCAAGATTTAAATAACTAGGAAGTAGCTAATGTAATTCACTGCTGAGAAGAAAGGCGAGCTCCTCGGTTCCTTTCCAAAGCGATCTCCTCCTAATGAACTTCTCTGGACTGTGAGTAATGAGGCTTTATTCAAATAATGTTTAAGGAAGGCTCTGTCAGTGTAATTTCTAAAAAAGCGACCAATGTTTAATACATTTAAAACATCTCTATTCATACGATATTAGCTGAGGCAAGCCCACAATAGCACTTGCTAAGGAGAATTCTGTGTTGCTCTTTCAGAGGAGAGAGTCTTGAACTTGGCCTGGGTCAAGCCCCCAGTACCCCTGCAAAGCAGGGAGCTCGGCCCTGCTTTATATCTGGTGTTTTCCAGAGCGAATGCATTTAAGGTACTCTGGGTTGATATAAACCCTCAGCATGAAGGAGTTTCAGCATTCTGCTCCCTCTCCCCAGCAATATCTCTCTCTGTTTTAGCTTGGGGATTGTGTCGATATAGTTTTTCTGTTTTGTGAGCTCTATCTGGTTTGCAACAGCAGAAAAACCAAATGGGGTGGATTCAAAGCCCTTCACATTTTCCTCGTGGGTGGGGGCTGTGGCGGCGGCTAGAAAATGTGCTTTGTCTCTATGCCTTGAGCAGCCAGCCCTTTGCTTCATGTGAATGTATTTTCCTTTTAGATTAAGGAGAAAGACTGTGCTCTTGTGCACAAACACACACAGAAGTGCTTTCTGGTATGTTCTGGTCATCATCTTGTGAAGTTCAGTGACAAATATAAGAATGGCTCCCATTTGTTTTGCTCTCTTTGCTTTTTCCGTCTCAATAGACTCTCTTGATCATGCTAGAGGGAAAAGGCAAGCCTGGGCATCATTCCCATTGTGCAGATGAGGATGCTGAGGCTCAGGGAAGCAGGTGATGTGACTTGCTCAAGGGTGCCCTGCCAGCTCTAGGGGAGGGAGGGCTCCAAGCCTTTCCATACCTGGTACCCACACAAGGGCTGAGTGGGTCATTGGGTAGAGGATGGAAGATGAAGTTATAATTGATGGGAGGAATGATGGGGAATCTGTCAGAATGTGGATTTCCCTTCTCAGCTGAGAGGTCTTCAAAGTGGCTACAAGGAAAATCAAGCAG
This sequence comes from Cacajao melanocephalus, assembly GCA_963573385.1. Classification (NCBI taxonomy): domain Eukaryota; kingdom Metazoa; phylum Chordata; class Mammalia; order Primates; family Pitheciidae; genus Cacajao; species Cacajao melanocephalus. The sequence goes on along the minus strand of CAUYLG010017749.1, from coordinate 13,299 downwards.
ATATTTTTCCCGCTAAAAATGACAGAACATACATTCTTCTTGCTTTTCCAATTGATATCATTGTGACTGCCTTTCCATAAAATGATCCCCAGACAGGTTCTCAGGGCTGTCACTAAGCCTTTTGAAATTTTGCATGAAGGAAGAAGCACTTCTATGAGTGCCTTTCTCTATCTACCCATGTCATTTTTGTCTTCTTTTTTGGCTTTGGTTATAAAATGTCTTTTGTTCAGAGTGCACAAGAAAATCACATCTGACCTAATTCTCTGCCTGATTTGGCCCCTGAGTATTCCATTCTGGTATTCCTATATTAATGGTCAAATTACAGAGATCAGATAGAAAGCCTTTCAAGAAAAACCGACTGAAAAAAAAAAAAAAGAAAGAAAAACCAACTGGAGTTTGCTAAGACTGTGCTCTTTGATGAGAATCTGATCTTCTGTTCTTAAACTGCTTGTTTTCTGCCCAGATGTTTCTTTGGTGGGAGTCCATGGCTGTCAGGACCCAGAGGTGTGTGGCCCCCTGGAGTTCAGAGGAGACCCCTTCAGTCATCAGCCTTTCCCGGTCAACCACCTGGGGCTTTTGCCCCAAGTGACTTAAAGTGACTTTGAGCTGTCACCAGATGATGCCAAATGCTCTGCCTGGAGAGTCAATCTCTCTGTCACAGAGACCACGAGTTACAGAGTGCCTGATATTGAGTCCTGTGGTTTTATTCTAAAATCATTTCTAATCTAAAAATTAGTTCATTTATTTTAGAAGCTGTAAAATAGTTTTGTATTGTTGTTTCCATAGAGGAGTTATAGTGCGGTGTGTATAAATGATTCCCACACACCACTTGACAGTGTGTGGCCAAGAAGACACGAGAAGCCTCCTGAATCAGTTTGCTGTCCCTGCTTGTCCACGCAGAGAATGCCCAGAGCCCCGTCCTCATTGGTTGCTGCCCAGCGTGTCTGGTCCACAATAGTGCTTTGAAAAGTTCTAGTGATCGGGGGTGGGCAAACTTTTTCTATGAAGGGCCAGATAAGTTTTTAGACTTGCAGCTATGCTACTCTTTGCAACGGCTCACCTCTGCTGTTGGAGCTAGAAAGCAGCTGTAGATGACATGTAAGTCAATGAGCTTTGTTCTGATACAACTGTATTTATAGGCACTGAAATGTGAATTTCATATAGTTTTCATGTGTTGTGAAATACTATTCTTCTTTTTTTGCTTTTCTTCTAACCATTTGCAAATGTAATAACCGTTCTTAGTTGGTGGGCTGTACTGGAATAGTTGATGCCTGGATTGGGCCCATAGGCTGCATTTGGCCCACTCCACTTGAGGGTCTGGCATTCGTCACTGCAGCTGTTCTTAACTCTCTCACTGCTCTTGTTGGAGTGAGTGAATAATGCCTTTCTACAGATTTGTATCTTCTTACAAAATATTAGGCTTTCTATTAGCTTTCTATAGTTGCTTAACAAATTACTACAAACAACAGCCATTTATTATCTCAGTTTAGTAGGTTACAAGTCCAATGGGCTTGGCTGGATCCTCTGCTTGGGGTCTCATGAGGCCAAAATCAAGGTGTTGGCATCGCTGGTCTCTTATCCTGAGGTCCTGGGGAAGAATCTGCTTCTGAGCCCATCCGAGGTGTCATCAGCCATCAGCTCCCTGCAATTGTAGGACTGAGATCTGTTTCCTTGCTGACTCTTGGCTGGGGGATGCTCTCAGCTGCTAGATACCATTCACATCCCTTGCCATGTGGGTCCTTGATCCTCAGGACAGTAAGGGTGCCCCCATCCTACTCACAGTTGCAGTCTCTCTGACTTCCTCCTCTGCTGCCAGCCTTAGAAATTTCTCTGCTTTTAAAAGCCTTGTCTTAGATCATCCTCACTCAGAGAATCTGTATATATTAAGGCCAACTGATTAGTAACCGTAACCACTCTACAAAATCCCCTCTGCCCCAGAATGTAACATAATTACCAGCACCACATCTCACTGTATTCAAAATTCCCCCGACACTCAAAGGGGAGGGGTTATGTGGGGGTGAGGGCTGCTGGGAATTGTTTTTAAAATTCTGTCTATCTTAGGCTGCAAAGATCCCTTATCTGTCAGGACGATTCAACTGGGAAGTTTAAATTATATGGTTTCAGCTAGTAGAGAGACTCTAATAAGTTAAAGGGTTCACTGCATTCTGGATCTAAACTAAGGGACAGATGGGGATTGGGACTAACTTTCCTTCTCAGCTGCTGGAATAGACTGTGATTAGATAAGCAGGAAGGACAGACTGAGGGACAGGAAAAGTGAAAGGGCAGCAGAGCTAGTGACGAGGGGCACAGGTCTTTCCTGAGGACTGTCTGTGCTGAGAAGTTTCAAGACAGAGTCCACACTGCAAAGCCTTCAAAAGCACCTCTTAACCCTGAAGAGTTTTTCTATAAAATCACACATATTTGCTCTCTCCCATGCACACGTACTTACCCATTCCACAAATATTTACTGAGCACCTACTCTACACCAGGGAAGTGCCAGATATTATAAAAGTGAAAGTGAAGGGGGCAGCAAGCCCGGGCTGAGGTTACAGCTTCACAGGGCAGCATGATGGCTTCCTGTGGCTGTTGTGACAAATTGGCACAAGTGAAGATGGCTCAGAATAACAGAAATTTATTGTCTCACATTTCTGGAGGTTGAAAGTCTGAAATCAAGGTTTCTTCAGGGCCATGTTCTCTAGGAAGGGTCTAGGGGCAAATCTGGAACCTGCTCTTTTAAGGACCTCGCCTGTCCACTCCAAGCAGCTTAGCAGTATGTGTAATCTGTAGATGTAGAGGTTGTCCCTAAGAGGAATTTTGGTGAGCAAGATTGGCCTGGGTGATAAGATACAGCCAGGGGAGTGAGGAGTGGAATAGGAAATTTGTGCGAGGAGACACTTCAGAGGGACTACAAGACCTCAGGGCAATCCCTGCCCTCCTGTAGGTTCTGAAATGGTCAGGATGTGTCACAGCATGTGGGTCTCCTGGGAGGAGCAATGCTGGGCAGGTCAGAGCTGCTAGCTTACCCAGTGGAGAGTCAGCCACAGGCAAGGGATGGGCCATCTAAGTATGAGGGCAGTGCACTTGGATGGGCTGTGTGGCCTCAGGGGAGGGTGAAACATCTCAGCTCTGGCCAGGGACTTCTGCCAAGCGCCACTGTGGGGAGGTGATTCCATTTTCTCCAAATCTTTCTCTACATTTTTCATCACACCATTGATCTTAACTTGGGCTAGATTTGCTGTCCTTAGAAATTCAACTTTTTTCTTTTTTGAGTTTGACCTAATTTTAGTTCATTTTGTTGCTATTAAAAAAGTACCATAAACTGGGTGGCTTATAAACAACAGACATTTATTTCTTACAGTTCTGGAAGCTGGAATTCCAAGTTCAAGGCACAGCAGCTTCAGTGCCGGATGAGGGCCTGCTTCTTCCTGGCTTCTCATTGCCGCCTACGTGGTGGATGGGACTAGGTAGGACTCTGAGCCTTTTTTTTTTTCCCTCGAGATGGAGTCTCATTCTGTCACCCAAGCTGGAGTGTAATGGTGCTATCTCAGTTCACTGCAACCTCTGCCTCCTGGGTTCAAGCGATTCTCCTGCCTCAGCCCCCTGAGTAGCTGGGATTACAGGTGTGTGCCACCACGCTCAGCTAATTTTTGTATTTTTAGTAGAGACGGGATTTTCCCATGTTGGCCAAGCTAGTCTTGAACTCCTGACCTCAGGTGATCCAGCCGCCTTGACTTGGACCTTCTTTTATAAGGACATTAATCCCATTCACAAGGGCTCTACCTTCACGACTTAATCACTTCCCAAAAGGTCTCCACTTCCTAGTAACATCACCTGGTGGGGTTTGGATTCCAGCACATGAATTTTGTTGAAACACAAACATCAGGTCACAGCAGATATGTGTAGCTACTCTCAGAATTTGGGGTGGGGAGGATGTCCTAACTGAAGGTTTTGGTTTTGAGTTTCAGCGGAAGGTCCCTTTCTGCAGGGACCTGCTTTCTACCTGCAGCTCCTTGAGTGGAGGCTCCATGAACGCAGGGTCAGCTTCTGGTTGTCTGAGCCTCAGGCCCTGGCCGGGTGCAGGGTTGAGTCCCAGTCAATGATGTCCCAGTGAATGGCTGAGTGGCAAATCATGCATGTCCTTTGGGCTGTTAGGAATAGGGACTGTCCTGAGACACATAGAGCTGGTCTCAGCTTCTGCTCTTCTCTTTGGCTTTGCCCAGATGAGCAGTGCTCAGAGCTGCCTGTCAATAAGGGCCATGCTCTCTGCAGAGGGAGACTTTTCCTCTTCAGATCGTGAACAGTCATAATTCTGTTAGGGGCTTGGTTTCTGGTTGGCTGGGAATTGGGAGACTGGGCAAGACACCTGGAATTGGAGGTTGCCCTCAGACTCAAGTGGTGCCCAGCCATGAACTTGGAGTGGCTGGTGAGCAGACACACATTACTTCCGCATTCGGTCTTCTGAAGATACTGGAAAATAGGTATAGAGTTTCCTTTCCCTGTTACAGACTCGAAATGGAGGCTCAGAGATGGCAAATGATTTTTCCAAGATTATCTCCCTAGAAAGTAGAGATGGGTGTGTTATGATGTGAGGCCTGGGATTGGGGCTCAGACAGGCCTGAGGGACTCACACCATTGCACCTGCCAGCTGGGCAGGCCTCTGCTTCTTCCTCTTTGCAGCAGAGATAATGATCTTGCCTGGTTGGGTTGTTGATGAGAGTGGGAATCATTCACCCGTCGTTCCCCTGGTATGAGTGCAGGGACTGACTACGGAAGTGGCCACGATAATCTCAACCTCTGGCTCAGAGTGCTGTGTCCACCTGGTGACTACCATGATCACCTTGAGACTTAAAAATTCAGGTCTTTAGGCTCCAAGTGACCTTCTTTCCCCTCCCCCTTCCCTCTGAGGAGTGTTCAGGTTGTTTTCTGAACGTCTTCTAAATTAGACCCTTTGATATGTCAGATGCTGGAAGCACACAGAGGACTAACAGGCCTATGGGGAAAGCTGGAAGAACCATCATGCTGGGCGTCGAATGGGGCTCCGCTGGGATTCGCCTTCCTCCTCCTCCACTCCCAGTGTTGTGTCCTTCACGCCACCACAACAACCACCAGCACTTTTCATGTCTCGTTATTTTATTATTTTATTTAATGCTCATAATAGCCTGCCTAGGTAAGCATTATTATTATGAATGAATGTACATTTTTCAGATGGAGGAGTTGAAGCAGAGCATAAGTACTGGTCTCTGTGCTGCTGCTGTAGGGACCTGCCTTCTTCTGGGATCTGTGTGCATCAACGCACGCATGTGCATATATGCCATATATGTATTGTGTGTGTGTGTGTGCATATGTGCATCTGTGTGTATGTATATGTGTGTTTGTACGTGAGGGTTTTTTGGGCCTGGAGCAGCAGTCTCTGTGGCTGCTCTCATTCACCTCTGCCACCTGAGCCCACAGAGAGGTCCAGAGCCTTGGGGCTGCATCGTTTCTTCCAGCACAGTGGGGATGTTGGGTGGTAAACTGTGGCAGGCTGGGAGTGGGGCTGGCCCTAGCTTGGTCCACCTTCTTGGGGCGCAGGGGACCATCCTAAGGTCCCTCCTCCCAGTTTGCCTGTGTTGGCCCAGACAGGCCCTTTGGCTGGCAGCATCCGGGACTGTGCTGAGCCAGGCTGCCTCTGGGCCGTGGGGCAGGAGGGGCTGGGAGCCCACTGTCCCCAGCAGCCTCTGTGTGCAGGAGTCCAGACCAGGGGTGGACATCTGCTTCCCAGTGGGAGAGCAGGAGAGCAGAGGGCAGAAACATCCCGGGGCTTTCATGCAGCCTCTGACCACCCTGGGCTGGGTGGGTCTCATCCGCCAGCGCCAGGCGACAGTCCCGTCTGGTTTTAGAGCGATGATGTCCAATGCAGTATCAGTTAGCCACATGTAGCCATTTAAATGGATCAATTAATTGATTATCAATCAACCCATTAAGCTAATTAATTAAAATGAGATTAAACCTCCGTTTCCTCAGTGGCAGTTACCACATTCAAACCACATTCAAGAGCTCAGCCCGAACAGAATATTTTTCTTATTGCAGACAGTTCTGTGGAATGCTGTTGCTCTAGAGGGCAGCTCCGAGCACATCGTCACCTCGGTCAGATGAGTGACTGTGGTGGAGACTTCAGGGATCTTCATATCTCCTGCACCCCCTGGCTTCATTCCTGAGCCCCATCTATCCTGACCACAAGGTCAAGCCCTCCACGCTGTGTCCATCATCCAAAGCCTTCGAGGGCAAGGCCGGGCTGGTAGATTTCATCTGGCGTGTGGGAGAAGACAGGCTGAGGACAGGGGACCACCTTTGTTCCTTTATTTTTATTTTTCCAATATGCCAGCCACTGTGTTGCACATTTTACATGAGAGTGAGAGCCATTTGTTGGATGCTTAGCATGTGCTGGACACTGGAATTTCCCTTGTGAGCCCTCAGTGCCCACCCAGGAGCTGAGGTTCCATGGTTCTTACTGAGAGACTGAAAACCCCCCAGGCTGGGAGCCACACCCAAGCTTGCCGTGTCAGTAACTGCGGTACATGATTCTGATTGAATTCTGTCATTAAACCCCATTCCTAAGCAAACCCCACAGCCTCATATGTCCCTCCCCGCCTTTTTTTTTTTGACGGAGTCTCGCTCTGTCGCCCAGGCTGGAGTGCAGTAGTGCTATTTCGGCTCACTGCAATCTCCGCCTTTCGGGTTCAAGTGATTCTTCTGCTTCAGCCTCGTGAGTAGCTGGGACTACAGGTGAGCGCCACCATGCCTGGCTAATTTTTGTATTTTTAGTAGAGATGGGGTTTCACCACGTTGGCCAGGCTGGTCTTGAACTCCTGACCTCGTGATCTGCCCACCTCGGCCTCCCAAAGTGCTGGGATTACAAATGTGAGCCACCGTGCCTCACCTCATGTGTCCCTTTTTATTGGAATAATGGTAACCCTTCAGCCTGCACCTTAACATATATACTTTCCCCCACTGAACATGACTTAAGGGTGATTCTGCAGGAAAACTGGATGCAGCCTTCGTTGGCTTGTGTTGATGTCCTCCATGTTCCCTGCCTTTTTTTTTTTTTTTTTTGCTTTCCTTGATGGACCCTCAGATGCTCGTAATTTAAAATCTTATCATTTCCGTTTGCACAGCTGTCATCTTCTGGAAAGTTATTTAAGACCATTTGTCTTCAGGTGATTACACAGGTTCTTTCCCCTCTGAAGAACTTGAAAACAGTTTACGCTAAGTATTATCATCCTTCCAGAAACCGGGACCAACTAACTTAATTGTAAACATCAAGATAAGCTCCAAGTATGTTTTTCCGTCACAGGAACCGTCAATGGTATTTTCTGGTGAGAGGTTTCAGTTTAAAATCCCTGGTCAATCAGTGCTTAGCTCTCAGGAGGAAATTAAAGAAACCACTTGAAAATGGCTGAGAAATAGAAAAAAATCAAACTCAACCTCTCTTGGCTCCAGCAGGCGTTCTGCAAAGGTGGACAGAAGGTCAGCTGAGTGCTAAATGCTGTTCCCGGCTCTGTGGTTGTCCCTGGGCACATCTGGCTGGGCAGCACGTGATGAGGGAGACCAAATGGCTACTTTAAAGACGACTTTCGGCAGGCCACTGTGGTCTGTTAAGATTGCAAAATACATGCAGCAGGCATGGGTGGGAGAAGGACTCTCGCTTGGGCTGGTCTTTAGAAAATGGAAACAAATTCACTATCTTCGAAGAGATCAGTTTGTGCCCCATTTGGTTTTAATGCTAAACCCTATGAAATGATCTTAAGCAGAAAAATCAATTTCCCAGAAGTCTCAGATGTACACTGTAACTCTTATATTTGAACTGAATCTTGGTAGAGTTAAATAATTGAGCTTGCTTTCTTTAAGTGATACAGATGTATTTTATGCTAAGAATGACTTGTGAACCAGAGGGTGCCTGGAGGAAGTGGGACGCGAGCCGCGTGCCTGCCACAAGGGGTGGGGCCAGGGTGGCACCAAATCCCAGTCATCTTTCCATCCAGAATAAACCAGTAGGGGTGAGAACCAGCTCCAGGATCAGAGCTGGAATAGGCTGCATTGATGCAAAGGAAAGAGCGCAGGCTTTGGAGAGGGTAGGGAGATAGCCTGGCACGTTCCGGTTCTAAAGAGAAGGAAAGGATGGAACACGTGCCTGACCTCATCACAGTTTATCCTGACTCTTCATCTTCTGCCCGGGTTGACCTGAGATCTGCGACTTTTCAGAGCCTCAGTTTTCCATCTGCAAAATGGGAGTTCATTTTTCCTTCAGTCACATGTGTTGACTCCACTGGGCACTGGGATGTGGCAGTGAACAGGACAGATAAAGCCCTGGTGGAGGAGGCAGACAGTCTGGAAGTCAGCCAGTCTGTGGAAGTGTTTGGTGTGGAAAGTGCTGGAAGGAAGAACGCGGTTATCACTGTTGTGTCTGATTCGTAGCACCCTTGGGGAGATGGAATATGTGAATAGAACAAGGAGCCTAGTGAAGTGCTCCAGAGATGTTAGCTTTTCCTCCTCTGGGTTGATATGATAAGAATACCATTGCCAATCTTATCAGTATCATCCTCAGCACTGTCTTCATTACGGAAGGAAGGGGGTGGAGAAAGAGAAATGAGGGGAAAGAAATGAAGGTAGAAACCTGAGGGCTGGTGGAGGTAGGTGGGTTCTGGGTTTATACCCACTAAGACGTGGGCAGATGTTGCCTGCCTTCTTCCCTTCTAAGCCTGCCCTCCAGCCTGTGCCCAAGCGTCCTCACCTCAGCTTGTCCAGGGTGGCTCTCAGGGAAGCTCTGGGGCCAGGGACATGGCTTGGACCCTGTGGCTCTGCACATGGACACAAGAGGCATTTATGACTGGGTTTGGGCACAACTCTGGCATGGACACCTCCCTGTTGCCGAGAGGCCAGTGGGAGGTGAGGTCTGCTCTCTGGGCAGTTTGCTTAAGTTGAGAGCAGGGAGAACCCCTAAATGCAGACAGACAACCATTCACATTCATTTTATCCTTGCATTTCCAAAACTGGCTCTGGGGGTGCGTTCATACTGAAGCCATGGTCCCTGAGGGCCTGGGCATCTGGACAGCCCTCCTGGCCTGCCTTCAGGTTGGAAAATGGCTGTTAGTGATCCAGTCTTCTTTGGAGTGTTTTGAACAGCTGAATGTTTGCTTTGCCAATTTAGAATACAAGGTCCGTAAGGAAGCTGTTGATAACCCCCGCTGTAAGGGATGATGTGACGGGTGTAGATATAAAGCAGATGAGGGTTACTTGGAGGTGAAATGTGGTTTTCCATGCTCGCAATTGAGGTCCTGAAATCCAAGCTCCCCCTGAGTTTCAATGGCCTGTATTTGTTTGCTTATTCTGGCTGCTCTCTCTGCTGTTGGAATCTGCTCTCACTCGCCTCTAGCAGGGCCGAGTGACACACGTCTAATCTAAAACCATGAATCCGAGGTTCCAGGGCTGCTGCTGTCACCAAGCAGCTGTGTGACCTGGGCAGCCTGCTCAGATTCTCTGGCGTGCTGGCAGTGTTTTCCTCTTAAAGGGAGGGGGTCGTGCCCAATGTACAAAGTCAACCTTCCCCACTGCAGAATTCTGTGAATCCATGGTAACTGGCTTCGTTTGGAGAACTTGGTCAACACAAGATGAGATCACTGGAGATCATTCAGGGTTTGTGAACTGAGGCAGGGAAGTCGTGAGTTATTTTATTTGATTTTTTTACACATTCTATATTTGGACAAAAGCACACTGGGCATACTTTGGTCTCTTTGGCTGTCAAGTCCTTGCTTATTTAATTCCTCCAGAAAGTCCTGGTCATACCTTGATTAACTTCCATCTGTAAGTAACATTGTTGTGTGAAGAGGACTCCATGCACCAAAGAGGGCCTGGCCTTCAGAGGTGAACTGTCACCAAGCGGTGTCCCAGTCAAGTGGCTTTGCTGACTGTGGTTGACCTCAGGGTGATGAGACGGGTTCTCTCGTCCTGACTGTGCAGCAGCTCATGGGGGACGTGGCTTTTGGCTTTTATCCAGAAGGAATGAACAGTAAATAGATGAAGTATATTAGGCTGAACCGCTGACATTTGTATGCAGGGTAGTAAATGTGTGTAGATGAAGAGAAGCAAAAGATTTTTTAATAAATGCTTTTGTGATGGATTTTATACTAAATCATTTCTTGATGTTTCGACTAAAATCAACAGCTTAGATAATGGATCTGATGTTCATACCATGCATATACTCTGGTTTGATAAATCTTTAGCTAAGAAGACCTCCGTGAAGCTAGATTCCCTCCGGACCGGGAGGAGATTGTATGTGGAATAAATTAACATGGGGAAAGTTCTGGGGGACCTCGGACGGTCCGGACTCTGGCGCGTTCCAACTGGCAGCTGAGGCTGAATTGACGGTCTCCTTGGGTTTTCAGTTTGGGGCTGGACTGCGTTAAATAAACTCAGTGGTAGAAATGACTTTATGATGGTTATATGTTCTGAATATTTACTCAAGGAAGCAAGAGACAGCCTGGGAGGAAAATGAAGGGGCTAGTGAATCAGTGTGTGGAGGGCTATTCTGAACAAAGCGTCCTCTCTTCCCCTATTCCTGGTCATCCCCATCTTCTAGCCGAAGACTCCAAACAGGGACAAGTGTGCTGATCCCTCCAGTCTCTGGACGCAAGCTGGTGTTTGTGTCTGTTGCTGGCAAGCCCAGGCTGAGGGGTGGATTCTTGCTTCCTTGTTCTGGCCTTTGTGGCCTGGGCTGGTCTCTCTAGCTATGGACCTCGTGGGATCTCCCTACCACACTCTGGGCTGTTTCCTCCCAGCCTTCGCCCCCTTCGCATCTTCCCATGTAGAAAACTTTTCCTCTTCCTAAAAGAAGCTCAAATACAGCTTCCTCCCGGAGCTTCCCTCTCCTCCCTTTGATGCAGGCAGAGACAGGTGCTCTCGGCTGTGTCTGGCCCTCATTTTCTGTCTTAGGTATTTCTTGCAGCAAAGTCTGTATATCACCAGCCATCACCAAGGGTGCAGTGCCACATAATTCAGATTCCTGAATCCAAATCTCTAGAGAGGAGCCCAGGAATCTGCATTTCTAGCAAGTGTCTGTTATAATTTCTAGCAAGTGTCTAGCAAGTGAGCTCCTTGGGGGCAGGGGCTGCCAAGGTCACTTTCACCCTGGTGCCTAGCACTGATGAGGCACCCAGAGGGTGAGTGTGGAATGAATGAAGAAAGGAACAAATGAGGAAAGCAAGCTGTGAATCAGAATGATTCATCTCACATTTTATTGTGACTTTGCCTGTGTCAGGTAGTCTACAGAATGAGTGGCCTCCATCCTGATCTATTACGGTGTAATAGATTAAGCCATCCTTCAGAAAAAAATTAAGGAGCCTTGACAATGATAATTGCCGTTAATATCACTCTGGACATAGGTTTACTGATTGATGAGTTTAGAACATTTGCTTCTAAAACAACATTAAGTAATGTGAAAAATAGCCAATGGGAAGGTCAGAGAGGTGGGCGTGGCCTCGTGCTCAGAGGCATGCGCAGAAAAGAGAAATTGAATCTGTGGGGCCGGACAGGAGCTCCCTGGTAAGGCCGGCTCCCTGGGCCAGGCCTGGGCTGTGCATTTGCTGTGGACTGCAGCCCGAGGTTGTGCACAAACGTGGTGGGGCCCAGTCCACAGTGCACGGTGAGACACCATACAGCCTGTGACTGCCTGCCAGCACCTTCTTGCTCTGATTTTCCTCTTCCCGTTTTACATATGCACTCTCCCTGGTGAATGGTCCTTGGCAGATTTCCCGAGATATCAAATTCCAGGAGAGAAAATACACAGGTCATGTGTAAGGACTAAATAGAACTCTTAGTTGGAAACGACTTTTGTCAGGTGTCTGGGTAACTGCTCCGCCTTCGGCTACGAGTTAATCAGACATAGAGCAGCATGTCCGGAACTTGGGCAAGGGGCCCTCTTCTGCCCCCGTCACCTCCCTGGCTCACCTTGGGCAGGTTACAACCTTTCTTGGGGCTGCAGGGTTCTCGTTTCTCTAATTAGGGCCTTGGACTAACCAGGCCAGGTTCCTTCCAGGTCTAAGAGTGTGTAATTCTATCCACCTGCCTTCAGTCCCAAAGCCACCCTCTACAGATGGGATTTATAATTTTGGGCTGCACTTAAAATACTTAGCTGGGTTGTGTGGCTGTAAAATAACCTTTAGCTTGCCTGGCAACTTGCTTGGACTTTTATCTAATCATGGAAAGAGTTGAGGTGAGTGCTTTAAAAAATGTTTACCGTGTAGGAAAGCTTACACTGGAATGCTTTCTGTGCTGACTGTGGTGACTTACTGGGCATGTTTGCAGCTCTGAGAGATGTTACACAGATGACCGGGGAAGCGTTTCCACATAGGGTCATGGACAGGCCGCAGGGAGACGGGAGTGGCAGTTGCTTTGTGGGCCAGGGTGATGTGTCAGGAGGGGTTTGGCTCTGAGCATTGGTTTTCTCATCTGTAACATGGGATCACGCCTTTTTTCTGGGGTTGTGTGAATAGCAAATGCAGCAATAGATCTTGCACATATGTGCAGAGCACTTAGAGTGGTGCTGGCACCTAGTGAGAGCTCTGTGAATATCAAATGTTGTTATTACTGTCACTCAGCCATGAGCTGTACTCATATTCTTCAACTCCTTCCCTCCTGTCACAGGCATTTTCTTTACTATTGGGGAAAGTTGTTTCTGATTTCAGAGCCCTGGTGACCTGGTTCTCCTGGGTAACTTCAGCATCAAGATATGGTGCTGATCCCCAAAGGCAAAGGCAGTGTATTAGTCTGTTTTCACACTGCTGATAAAGACGTACCTGATACTGGGCAATTTACAAAAGAAAGAGGTTTAATGGGCTTACAGTTCCAGGTGGCTGCAGAGGTCTCACAGTCATGGTGGAAGGTCAGGAGAAGCAAGTCATGTCTTACATGGGTGGCAGCAGGCAAAGAAAGAGAGCTTGTGCAGGGCAACTCCCCCTTAAAAAACTATCAGATCACTTGAGACTTACTCAGTATCACCAGACAGCATGAGAAAGACCTGCCCCCATGATTCGATTGCCTCTCAACTCATCCTTCCCATAATCCATAGGAATTCAAGATTAAGATTTGGGTGGGGATAGAGTGAAACCATATCAGTTGTCATGTTTTTTTTTTTTTTGTCTTCTCCAAAGACAGATTTTTCAGACTTGCATTTTCTTTTATGCTCTTGAGATTTTTTCAAGAGTACTGCCTAGGTATTCTATAGACTATATCTCAGATTTGGTTTTCTAATGTTTCTTCATGATT
>CAUYLG010017748.1:0-55963 GCA_963573385.1 Cacajao melanocephalus | reverse complement strand
TGGTGGTGGTTGCCAAGTTTGCGCCATGGCACTCCAGCCTTAGCAATAATCTTTAAGCTCCATATAAAAAAAAAAAAAAAAAAAAGGCGGGGGGTTAAAATGTAAATTTTATAGGTTGGTACAAAAGTTGGTGCAAAAAATTTTATAGGTTGGTGCTACTTTTTTTTTTTTTTTTTTCGGAGACAGAGTCTTGCTCTGTTGCCCAGGCTGGAATGCAGTGGCACACTCTCAGCTCACTGCAACCTCTGCTTCCCAGGTTCAAGGGGTTCTCCTGCCTTAGCCTCCTGGCTAAATGGCATTACAGGTGCACGCCACCATGCCCTGCTAATTTTTGTATTTTTTAGCAGAAACGGGGTTTCACCGTATTTGCCAGGCTGATCTCGAAACCCTGGCCTCAAGTGATCTGTCCACCTCAGCCTCCCAAAGTACTGGGATTACAGGCATGAACCGCTGCACCTGGCCCTTACTCATGATTTAATCACATCCCTCATTTTATAGAAGAGAGATGGAAATCCAAAAAAATGGAGATGACTTGCCCACCTGAGTAGAAGCAGCTGTCTTGGTGCCAGAGGGAAGACAGTCCCTACAGTCTGAAAATGTGAAAGCCAAAAAGGTCCAGACAGCCTAAGCCCTCAACACAGCAATGAACTGCTGGACTGAGCTCAGGACCACCCACTGTCAGACCTCCCTAGTGGTGAGGAGCACCTTACTGTTGAAACCAGTGTCTGTCAGGTGTTCTGTTGCTGCAGCTAAACACACTCTGTGGGATCCGGGAGTCTTCTTACAACTCTGAGATTTTTTTTATACTACCTCCTACTTGAGATGACTTGGACAGCTGTGGCAGAGTATATAGAATCCAAACTGAAAGGTTTTTGTTGGCCACTTCCTCTGGGCTCCCATAGGACCTTATCCAACATTTCTCATAGCACTTGGTCCACTACTGCTATAAGGGTTAGTTACTGGGTCAGGAGCTTCTCAATTTTGAATCCCCAGAACCTAGCATGGTGCCTGGCATACAGTAGGTGTTGAATGAATGGTTGTGCCATGAATGGATGAACAGGTTCTAGCTCTGTGTTCATGTTACACACGAGTATGTGGCTACTGCTCCTCTTTAATTTTGTCTATAGGACCAGCTATTTCCTTACCCAAGTGTTTGCTAACTTCCCTGCCTATTTATAAACAATTTAGCCATTTCATTTTCAATGTAGCCTTTCCCCTAACAGAAACATGCTGGCTTTTGTTCTGAGTCATAATTTTCCCACTGTTCCTGGGATGTCTCCGTCTTTGGTGGAAGTGGATGTGAAGGCTGGATATTCAGAAGAGAAATACCCTTACCTGGCTTTACCTGTAAACGAAACTGTGCTCTGCCAGGAATCTGGAGGGGGCAGAGGGAGTGGAGGGTCTAAATTGAGTTGGGGGGAGTGGAGAGTGGAGGAATCAGGGCAGTGGTGTTAGCTGCCCTGCCTGGCTGAACAGTCACTGGTAAGGAGGCTGCAAGACACCCCAGGGCCAGCCCACGGCCAAGGCTGTCACAGTGTCTAGGATCCTTAAATCGCAAATCTTTAAAAGGAGGCCACAGCATCCAATGACTCCACTTTCCATTTCCTCAGGGCTTTCTGGTCAGAGAAAGAGGCTGTGAGCTAACAGTCACTTTTGTCAGGGAAGAGAGGAGGAAGGCACCAGCATGAACCAGATGAACCGGGCACTCCTCCCTGGGAAACCTGCCCAGCTGTGGCACTGTCAGCAGCCGCTGGAGGTCCCACACACCTGAGAAGTCAGGGGATTAGACGCTATTTTGGGGGAGGGAGGTGGTCTCTGCTCTGCAGGAGGAAAGTCTCTCCAAAATGAGAGTTTGGAGCAGGCAAAGACTGGCAGGTTATTTTCCTCAGTTTCATCTTGTGTCCACTTTACCTCCAGGACTCTGGATAACTCATTAGAAAATTGTTTGCTTTTAAAAGGAGCAGGGGAGATGTCAAGTGCTGTCTTTCTCCATGAGATAACCTAACAAATGTCAATTTTCTGCAATGTCAAGTTGTCCAGTTCAGTCGGATCACTCTGACGATAGACTCCCATCCCTTTTTCCAGGGCTGCTAGAAACAGACCCTTGCAGCAGAACATTGGCTCCAGTTCTTCCCAGAAGGTCCTGCCCTAATTCTAGCTGCGGCAGGCAGTCCTGGATGCTGGGCTCCAGAAAACTTTTCCCTTTGTCCCTCCAGCGTGGGGTGGCAGCAGCTCTCTGCTGTTGCTAATCTCTGATTGCTTCACCATCTCCTGTTTGGCTTTCAGCTCTTGATCATGTAGGTAACCAAATCCCTGCATTAAATTCCATGCCTTTGCAATTCTCCATTTCTGTTTTCCTTGTGGGGCCCTGGCTGATGAAAGCATTTACTGTATGTGAGGCTTGATATAAAGTGCCTTAGATGTTTCATCCTATGAGGCTGGTCCTGTTACCATTCTGTTTCTCTATCTGTGGAAATTACAGCTCAACTGAAGTCAACTGTCCAAGTTCACATAGCTCATGAATGACAGAGTAGGGGTTGGAACCCAGCAGCGCCTCTCCAAGGTCCATGTTCTTAAACACAAAGCTAGTAATCTATATCCCATTTATCAAACCTTGGCTGAGCTTTGAGTGTGTGGGAATCCAAGTGCTTTGTTTCCTCTCTCTGGAAGGTTTCAGATCTCAACTTAAATCTCACTTCCCTGAGGAAGCCTTCCCTATTACCCATAATTGACATTGAATGTCCCCATCCCCATAGCTCCTAAAGCCCCCAGGGTTCCTCAAGCCCCTAGGGCTTTCTAATTCTATCTCCATGCTATATTGCATTTGCTTGTCTGCTGTTTGTTTTTCCACTAAACTGGAATTGCTTGAGGACAGAGATTGTACTTCCCTTATTCATTATTCTATTCCCACTACCTTGCACAATCAAGATTTGATGAAAAAATGACTGAATCACTCAAACACTAGGGACACATTGCTGCTCAAGAAGGTCTGACTGAGTCTCCACATTGCCTGTGCCGCCTAAGGCTCAAGCTCCTGTTTGGCTTCCAAGGTCCTTCATATCTGGCCCAACCATTGATCCAGCTTAGCTTCGCACCACAACTCCTGAGTCTAGCCAGACCTCCACTCACACAGGCCAGAAATGTTGCTGCCTTTCTCAAACCCCTTCTCAGATGCACAGCTCTTCCCCAGCACCGTTAGAACTGCTTGCCTTCCATACTTACACCCACCATCCTTCCAGGCCCCTCCTTCCTGTCTTCTCCGTAGGCATCCCAGGCAACTCTATTCCTGTTTGAAAACTCTTATCATACATGCCTTTCGGCTGTCATTTTCAGCATCTGAATACCCATCTCCCACCATCTACCCACAAGTGCTATGGAGGCAGAGCCTACATCACATGACAGAAGCAGGAAAACGTCGAACAGTTGCTTTCCCAAGCCTCACTTGCCAAAGTGGGGGCATGAACCCATGTCCTAAGCTCCACCTATCAGAAACATTCACCCTGGGCTGAAATGGGAGCTGGTATTGCAGAGCAAGGAGGGTAATGCAGTGCTTTCTCCATTTTTGATGGCAGCAGCGGCCAGATTGAGTTCCTGGAACAGCCATGGCAGAGAGGCACTGCTGTGTCCAGTGCTCAAAGGCAGCCATGTAGGCAGCACTAACGGGCATAACGTCCTGATGGGACCTGTTCTGCGGCTTCATCCAGCGATTGCTCTTAACTGCGTAGCCCTGAGCCTAGTCTTTCAGCCCTCCCAGTGGTGAACTGCCCAACATCCTTTCTTTAAAAAACAGCTATTTTGAAGTATAATTAACATAAAATAAATTGCACATGCTTGAAATATTCAATTTGATAAATTTTACCATATGCAGAAACTTGGGAAACCATGACCACAATCAAGAAAGTGAACTTCCACATCAAGCTCAACAGTTCCCTCATGCCCCCACCCCCACAACCACAAATGCCAGTGGCCACTTTAGCACTGGGGGAGTTCTGAATTAGGAAAGATGAAGGCAAGCCCTTTGGTTGGTCTTCCAGGAGCTACCAGAGAGCTCGAAACAAATCATGATAATTCAGTGTGAATGGGGTCAACTCTGCCCCCTCTGGTGTTGGTTCCAGGCATGAGGGCTGCCTGGTACAACAGGGCATAAAACCCTAAGATTTATATGGACCTCACTCAGCCCTAGATTCAGGGGTGGCCCTTTGGTCGATTTAAGCTCTCAGTGTATCTCATTCCTTTATCCACAGAAATTGACTCAAGAGTCAGTCATAACTCAGGCTCTAGCTAACTAGGATGTTACATTACTCCAGCTATACGAACTAGTTTAAGTATGGCCATGTATTCTAAACAGGTCCAATCATGGTGAACTTCAGGAATTTTTCTAGACCAACAGTACACAGATTTGTCTTTCTTTAATGGGCTTGATGGGGGTGCCCAATAGTACATATAGTGGCAATTGACATCTTTGGTGACAATGTACATAGTCCAAAGGGAAATGTCTATAATAAAAAAGGGTTAAATGAGAATTGATCTTATTTTTCAGAATTGAGTGAAGAAAGGTATATCAGTCAACACAGGCTAAGTTATAACAAATAACTCAAAATCTCAGAAGCTTAGAGCAACAAGGGTTTATTTCTTGGTCAAAATACATGTACATTATTCTGTCACATGCTTTCTTCCCTATGGCCTAGGCTAATGGAGCTGCCTCTTTGTAACACATTGCCAGGTATCAGGCAGAGGGATGAGAGAACATGAGGACTATGTGCTACATCTTAAGGTTTCTACTCAGAGGTGACTCTTGTTACCTATACCCACTTCATTATCCAAAGTAAGTCACGTGGCCACACCTGACTTAAAAAATAGATGTGAGCCTACCAACCAAAAAAAGCCCAGGTCCAGATGGGTTCACAGCCGAATTCTACCAGACATACAAAGAGGAGCTGGTACCATTCCTTCTGAAACTATTCCAAACAATCCAAAAAGAAGGAATTCTTCCCAAATCATTTTATGAGACCAGCATCATTCTGATACCAAAACCCAGCAGAGACTCAACAAGAAAAGAAACTTCAGGCCAATATCCATGATAAACATAGATGCAAAAATCTTCAATAAAATACTGGCAAGCCAATTGCAAAAGCACATCAAAAAGCTTATCCATCACAATCAAGTAGTTTTCATCCCGGGAATGCAAGGCTGGTTCAACATACACAAGTCTACCAATGTAATTTACCGCATAAACAGAACCAAAGACAAAAACCACATGTTTATCTCAATAGAGGCAGAGACGGCCTTCGACAAAATTCAACAGCCCTTTATGCTAAAAACCCTCAATAAACTAGGTATTGATGGAACCTATCTCAAAATAATAAAAGCTATTTACAACAAACCTACAGCCAATATCATACTGAATGGGCAAAAACTGGAAGCATTCCCTTTGAAATCTGGCACTAGACAAGGATGCCCTCTCTCACCACTCCTATTCAATATAGTATTGGAAGTTCTAGCCAGAGCAATTAATTAGGCAAGAAAAAAAATAGAGAGTATTCATTAGGAAGGGAGGAAGTCAAATTGTCTCTATTTGCAGATGACATGATTGTATGTTTAGAAGACCCTATCATCTCAGCCCAAAATCTCCTTAAACTGATCAGCAACTTCACCAAAGTCTCAGGCTACAAAATCAATCTGCAGAAATCACAAGCATTTCTTTACATCAATAACACACTAACAGAGAGCCAAATCATGAGCAACCTCCCTTTCACAATTGCTACAAAGAGAATAAAATACCTAGGAATACAACTAACTCTTAGGATATAAAGGACCTCTTCAAGGAGAACTACAAACCACTGCTCAACAAAAATAAGAGAGGACACAAACAGATGGAGAAACAATCCATGTTCATGGTTAGGAAGAATCAATATCGTGAAAATGGCCATACTGCCCAAAGTAATTTACAGATTCAACACTATCTCCATCAAGCTACCACTGACCCTCTTCACAGAACTGGAAAAAACCACCTTAAAGTCCATATGGAACCAAAAGAGAGCCCACATAGCCAAGACAATCCTAAGCAAAAAGAACAAAGATGGAGGCATTATGCTACCTGATTTCAAAGTATACTACAAGGCTACAGTAATCAAAACAGCATGGCACAGGTACCAAAATAGAGATATAGACCAATGGAACACAACAGAGGCCTTGGAGGCAATGCCACACATCTACAACTATCTGATCTTTGACAAACCTGACAAAAACAAGCAATGGGAAAAGGATTTCCTGTTTAATAAATCCTGTTGGGAAAACTGGCTAGCCATGTGCAGAAAGCAGAAACTGGATCCCTTCCTGACACCTTACATTAAAATTAACTCCAGATGGATTAAAGACTTAAATATAAGACCTAACACCATAAAAGCCCTAGAAGAAAACCTAGGCAAAACCATTCAGAACAGAGGCATAGGCAAGGACTTCATGACTAAAACACCAAAAGCATTGACAAGAAAAGCCAAAATAGACAAATGAGACCTAATTAAATTCCAGCGCTTCTGTACAGCAAAACAAACAATAATTAGAGTGAACTGGCAACCATCAGAATGGGAAAAAATTTTTGCAACCTACCCATCTGACAAAGGGCTAATATCCAGACTCTACAAAGAACTAAAACAAATTTACAAGAAAAAAACAAACAAATCCATCCAAAAGTGGGCAAAGGATATGAACAGGCATTTTTCAAAAGAAGACATATATGAGGCCAACAAACATATGAAAAAATGCTCATCACTGATTATTAGAGAAATGAAAATCAAAACCACATTGAGATACTACCTCATACCAGTTAAAATGGCGATCATGAAAAAATCTGGAGAAAACAGATGCTGGAGAGGATGTGGAGAAATAGGAACACTTTTACACTCTTGGTGGGAGTGTAAATTAGTTCGACCATTGTGGAAGACAGTGTAGTGATTCCTCAAGGATCTAGAAATAGAAATTCCATTTGACCCAGCAATCCCATTACTGTGTAAATACCCAAAGGATTATAAATCATTCTACTATAAAAACACATGCACATATATGTTCATAGCAGCACTGTTTACAATAGAAAAGACTTGGAACCAACCCAAATGCCCATCAATGATAGACTGGACAGGGAAAATGTGGCACATACATACAATGGAATACTATGCAGCCATAAAAACAATGAGTTCATGTCCTTTGTTGGGGCATGGATGAATAAGGAAACCATAATTCTCAGCAAACTGACACAAGAACAGAAAATCAAACACCGCATGTTCTCACTCATAGGCAGCTGTTGAACAATGAGAACACAGGGACACAGGGAGGGGAGCATCATACACTGGGATCTGTTGGAGGGGGGCCAAGGGAGGGACAGCGAAGGGGTGGGGAGGTCGGGGAGGAATAACATGGGGAGAAATGCCAGATGACAGGGGGATGGAGGCAGCAAACCACATTGCCGTGTGTGTACCTATGCAACAGTCTTGCATGATCTGCACATGTACCCCAGAACCTAAACTACAATTTAAAAAAACCATGATTATAAACTGCAAAGAGGGGAGTTTGCCACTCGAAAAAAAAAAAAGACAAGATCAGTCTTTTAATAACAGAGAAATTATTTGTGACATGAGAAATAATCATCTTTCCTTTACATCCACTATAATAAACATCAAAATTTTAAGCATGAACCATAAAAAGTTTAAGTAAACTGTTTCACCAGAAACTGAAACAATAAAGCATAACACAACAGTAGTTTATTTTACAAGAATTCTCTTCTCTTGACCTAACACATTCTTAGTTGAGAAATCACTTAAGAATTTTTTAAAACGTATTTTTAAACTAATGGTAGAAGGTAAACTCTAGTTTACTTATTTTCAATTCACATTTATGAAAATATGTTTTTAAACAAGCTTGGATTATAAAGACAATTAAAATATATTTACTACAATTCCCATAACATAAATATATGTTTAATTGTATAAAACAATGTGCCAGGTTGCTACAGCAGGTAGTTAGTCAGACATGAGCAGGGTAGGAGAGGACCCCCTCAACCAACAACATCAGGCGACCATCGGGTGATGGTCAGGCAATTGTTAACTGTCTCTCTGGTTGCAGCCGGCACCAGGGAAAGGCAGTCTACAAATAGAAAAATCCTGAAGTTGGTGATCAGTAGCTTCCAGGTAAGATCTCAGGAGTTGGGCAAGTGCGCTCATGCATGTGCACTAAAGGGCTGCATATACAATAACGAACCACATATACAATGGTGAGCCCATAAGATTATAACACCATATATTTACTGTTCCTTTTCAATGTTTAGATGTATTTAGATACACAAATATGACTGTGTATCTGTATCTTTGTAATCTGTACTAGACAGTACAATAACATGCCATACAGAAACAACAGGCTATACCATATAGCTTAGGTGTGTCATAGAAAATATACTCTATGACGTTCGCACAATGACAAAATCACCTAACAATGCATTTGTTAGTATCCCCATCATTAAGTGACACATGACTGTGTAAGTATTGGTTCTGTTTCTCTGCACAATCCTAATACAAAGACCAATACAACCTCTGACAGAACTTCAATGTTTGCATGAAGCAAAATGAGACCTTTGTTGATTCTTTTTTCATAGATGCAAACTTGTAGAGAAAATTATAATTTTTCTAAAGAGTTAACCTGCTTCTCCAAGATCATCTTTGAAAAAAAATACAAATAAAAAAATACAAATAAATTTTTAAAAAGGAGTTATCCTGCTTTGATTTTAGTAAATCTCCTTGATTGTTTCTTTCTTTGGTGATAGAGAATATTGGAGCTGACAAGAGAGAAACAAGAAGTCATTTATGTACAAGTAGAATTCAGACATGTTTTCCAAATGCCTGGTGAACAAAGCAAAACAACCAAGGCAAAAGTAAAAACTAATCCTATGAGAAGAAGCTAATCATGATGGCCCACACCCAGTAAGAAAATCTTAGCGTCAAAAGAATGGCAATGCTAAATACTGGGGATTTTCTGTCGACTGGGTTTGCCTTCTAACACAATCTCCAATGACTTTATGCCTTGTATCCTTTTGAGTGTGAAAAAACTATGAAAAAAAAAATCTACAACAACTGTTTCATTAAAAATAGAAAACAAAAACAAAAAACAAAAAAAACTGTTTCATTAAAATATTGGTTAAAAAAAAAGAAAAAGAAAAACCTGCACTACTTTTGAACTCTTCCAATAGAATATAAAACAAAAAAAAGACATCATCCACTTCTCCCTACTTCATCCCAGCTCATCCGGCAGCTTTAGCCGTGAAAGAAAACACTAGCAAAAACGCCCAGCAGAGAGCACCATATGGCAAGAGACTAAAGTGCCTGGTGGAGCAGCAGCTGTACTCAATGGAAACACACTTATTCTGGAGCATAGCTGAAACAGCCCCCAGGGATTTCTAGAAGTACGTGAGTAGAGAAACTTTGCAAAAGGCATTATGTCCTCTACGTTGATAGTTAAAAGACCAAAAAAATGGTATTTAAGTTATTAATATTATTATGACTCTCTTTAGTAGCTGCAATCCAATGATGCCCGGGAGAAAGTGTTATATAAATAAAAAGGATTAATCCTTATTTCCTCTAGGAATATTTCCAGCACTGTAACTGGTCTCAGTGTGCTTGAATTATTGATTTGCAAATCCCTTCTATTGAATTGTAACACAAAGAGCAGAAAGATATTTGCCCCTCTTCACTATGGACATTCAGCTTTAAC
The DNA here is from genome assembly GCA_963573385.1 of Cacajao melanocephalus. Classification (NCBI taxonomy): domain Eukaryota; kingdom Metazoa; phylum Chordata; class Mammalia; order Primates; family Pitheciidae; genus Cacajao; species Cacajao melanocephalus. Next base: position 46,207 of record CAUYLG010017748.1, on the reverse strand, counting down.
ATTGAGTGATGAGTGATAATCTTATAAAGCACTATCTCAAAGTAATATATTATTATCCCTAATAGAATTATTATTATTACAAGTAGGGATTCTAATTTGATACATAATTCCAAAGCCCAGCCCCTTGTTATGTCCTTGAAGGAACAAAGCTATGAATAAAACCTGAAAGCGCTATCCCACCAATCTCTGTAACACATAGGGTATATATACACTGCTTTGGAATTCCTAAGTATAACACAAAAGGAAATAAGGCATCCATTTCTGGACCATCCAAAGGTATTGGGTCTGGTGGGAGTAGTGGGGCAGAGACAAATGCTATTAAACCTAGCAGAATAGCATACAAAAGTGACAGAGCCTGACATGTCCAGCAGAGCAGCACATGCCAGTAAAAGAGCTCTGGGAGAAACCACAGCATCTACTAGAGTAATTGAAAAGCAGCCTTTTCTTACAAGGTCAGTGGTAATTCCAAAGACTGCTGTATCCAACAGAACTTCAGAAAAAGAGAGTACCTAGTCACACAATACTTTCTTTTGCTAAAGTAAGTGCTCCAGACTATCTTTCAAATGCAATTACCTAACCATGGATTTTAAAGTACATAGGCAGTTTTGATGGCAGAAAGAATGAAATTTCCCATTTATATTATAGTTTATTTTTACTCAAAAATAAAGCAGAACATTTTAACTGTGCATATTTTTTCTACTATACTATGACCATAACAGGCAGTGAAGTACAACACATGAAACTACATTCTAATATAATATAATCATGGTGGATATTTTAGACATTGTATGTATTTCATACAAGAACATATCTAATGTGTTGATTGACTATAGCCTACACATTTGTCAAAAAATCAATATTTTAAAATAGAGCATTTTGATGTAAAATCATGTTAAGGTTTTGTATTAACTGTTTCAACACAGCAATTCAAGACCTTGAGCAGGATTCTATCCAAGGAGTTTTCTTAAAGTAAATTTACATTATTGAGATTTTATAATTCAATTGTTTCACAATTCTAATGGTAATCCAGTAGGAAAAAAGATTATGTATGTGTGCCCCCCCCCCCACACACACACACAATTCAAGACAATGGCAATATCCTTTTCGTGTGTCTACAATAAAATCCATTTCATTTAAACCATGTGAATTGACAACTACTTAACTCATTAACCTCTGTTGTACTCAGGTAAATGTTCAATCAGAAATTTAAAAGCCTTTTAAACATACAAACAGAAAACAAAGGATAAATTGAGGCACTCATCTCTAAATCACAGTTTCTTTTATGTCAAGAAGTGTTGACAATACCAACTTCAAGGTCACTGTCAACTTCGAAAATCATTAGCAAATAAAATATGACTTAATTGAAGCAAACTCAGCATGGAACTGCATTATTTTAAGTGAATGCTATAATATAATTTAAAGAAGAATTACTAACTGCCACTCTCATTGACAATTAAATAAATGAAGATGGGGCTATGCAACTTTCTCCCACGTCTTTCCATAATTAAATATGGAAATAGAATTTGTGAAAAACTAAAAGTCCCAAAGTGTATCAATTCAAACACTAATGGTCTGTTTTTCAGTGTGGCAGCACACAGGTAATTCCCAGCATGTTATCATTAGCAAATATGTCAGTATCATCATTCCAACCACAAACTTTGCTTGTGAAATCCACCTCTGAAAAATAGATTTCTAATAGTTACCCGGACTCTTCTAAAAGAAGAAGCTAAATTTTATCATTCAAAATATTATATAAAATAACTTTTTTGTAAAATTTCTCTTTACAAATTAAATTTAGCTAAAATTTATCATTTGTCACTTAGAGTCTCATACAACTCTTAATTCTATATTTAAGCTTTACTAGATAGCTTCAGCAAATGTGATTCACCAGTTAGGAAAGAATCACAGTAATTACCCATCTATTGGATTATTTTCTTAATTTTTTATTAATATGCACCTCTGGAAACTAAACCTCCATATAGTATTAAATATTATTTCAAAAAGCAAGCAAAGAGTGACAAAGAATTATCAAAAATTTGTATAAGATTTGAATTAACATTATTACAGTATCAATTTGGCAGTAGTTTGTGAAGAATCTGTGTTTTTCTGCAGGAGAAACAGAAGAAAATAAAGCCTTCACCTATTGAGCATTGCCACCCTATCGCTAGTTCTCTCAAATCCAAGATGGGGATTTGAAAAAATATCACAATTCGGTTTATATTAAATTTTGCTGAATCTTCTTGAATATTATGAACTATGTCTTTAACTGATATAGAAAACTTTATATGTACATGCTATATAACATGTTTTTAAATTACATTTAGATTTTTATTCCAATAAATACAAGTTGTATTGATTCAATAATTATTACATTAGGTCATCAAATAAATTAGGTCATCAAATAAATTTCTTCTTCTTCTTTATTTCTATAAATAATAATTTAGCCAGGAAGAAATCAAGTTTTGTATGTCAAAGTCATGCTTATTCATGTAGGAAAAAAGTTTTATACATGCAGGGAAGGTTAGAGGCATTGTTGTGACCTTCTAATAGACGATACATTATTTCTGAAACAAAAAAAAAATTTAAAGCAAGAATTACATTTTGAGATTAAGAGGGATTAGGGAATTATTAAGCTAATGCCAAGGATCTATGACTAGTTGTGAAGAAGAAATACTAATTCCAATATATCAGACCATAGTTTTTTCTTTTTCCCAGGATATTTCAGGTAAGGAAACTGAGCACAAAGATTAAATAACTTGACCAAGGACAAATAACTATTAAGTGGTAGAGTCAGGATATATAACCAGGAAGTCTGGCTCCATTACACTTCTTTGCATAACTTGTCCTTCACCTTGGAGAGACTATCCTAATATCAGACCATAAGACCATTTCACTGGAATTTTTACAGAATTGAACATATTGTTCAGGTAAGCATATCTTACTCAAATATTTAAGATACTTGCCACTGTGTGTAATGAAAACTAATTGTCACATTATTATTAATAGGATGATGGGACAGTCAAGGCCTGGAAAACCAAGTATGTCATAGAGAAGGAGAATGAAATATTCTTGAGACAAAAACTCCCATGTCCAGAAAGAAATGGGAATTCTCATGGCTGGAACACGAAACATATAACTTACAATATCCTTACTCTCCGTGTTACCAGAATTAACTGGGTTCTTCATAAGTTTTATAGCATGAAACAATCCATTAGTCTTAAAATATCTGCCTACTACTGTATTTAAACACAAAATATATTATTTCTAGTTTGTTCCATAATGAATAGGAATTTTTCTAAAAAGAGTTACAAATCAAAAATTAAATAATACTGGCTTATATATCTACCGTTACCCTTGTTCTTTAGTTCTTTGTATGAATTTGAGTTATTGTCTGATAAGTTTTCATTTCAACCTGAAGACTCCATCCATTTGCTATTTCTTTTATTATTTTTATTTATTTATTTTTTATCTTTTTGTGACAGAGTCGCACTCTGTCACCCAGGCTGGAGTGCAGTGGCACAGTCTCGGCTCACTGCAGCCTCTGCCTCCTGGGTTCAAGCAATTCTCCTGCCTTAATCTCCTGAGTAGCTGGGACTACAGGCACACGCCACCAGGCCAGCTAATTTTTGTATTTTTAGTAGAGATGGGGTTTCACCATGTTGGCCAGGATGGTCTCAATCTCCTGGCCTCGTGATCTGCCCAACTTCGTCTCCCAGAGTTCTGGGATTACAGGCGTGAGCCACCACACCCAGCATTTGCTATTTCTTTTAGAGGGTGAGCCAGCAACAAATTCTCTCAGCTTCCATTTATGTGAAAATATCTGATTTTTTCCTTTATTTTCAAGGAATACCTTTGCTGATTCTAGAATCGTTGATTGGCAGTCTTTTTCTTCAACACTTTGAATATGTGATCCCCCTGCCTTCTGACCTCATGACTTTTATTAACCTTTTGGGAGATTCCTTCTATATGGTACGTCACTTTTTTCTTGCTGCCCTCAAGATTTTCTCTTTGTCTTTGGCTTTCAACAGCTTGACTGCGATGTGTCTAGGTGTGCATCTCTTTGCATTAATCTTACTTGAAGTTTGTTGAGCTTCTTCCTTGTGTAATTTTTTTCATCAAATTTGGGATGTTTTCAGGTAGGATTTCTTCAAATATTCTCTCTTCTCCTTCTGAGATTCCCATTATGTGTATGTTAGTATAATTGATGGTATCCCCTAGGTCTGTGAGGCTCTGATTACTTTTTTTCCTCCTGTTTTCTTTCTGTTCATCAGACTGCATAATATAAACCGACATGTCTTCAAGTTAACCAATTCTTTCTTCAGCCAATTCAAATTTTATTTTGGGCTCCTCTAGCAAGTTTCTCATTTTCATTTTTATAATTTTCAATTCCAGAATTTCTACTTGGTTTGTTTTTATAATTTCTATCTCTTTATTGATGCACTCTATTGGGTGAGACACTATTCTTATACTTTCCTTCAGTGCTTTAAACATAGTTTCCTTTATTTCTTTGAACATATTTAAAATAGCTAATTTAAAATTTTTATCTAATAAGTCTAATGCCTTGGCTTCCTCAAGAATAGTTTCTTTTTCTGGGTATGTGCCATATTTTTTATTCTTTGCATGTTTCATAATTCTTTGCTGAAACCAGATATTTTGTATGATATAATGTGACAACTCTGAATATCAGAATTCCTACCCTGAGGGTTTGTTTAGTGATTTTCCTAGACTAATTCTCTAAACTCTGTATTCTTTGTCATGTGTGTATACTGAAATCTCACCCTGATTAGCTGAGTTTTTGTCTCAAGAATATTTCATTCTCCCTCTCTATGACATACTTGGTTTTCCAGGCATTGACTCTCCCATCATCCTATTAATAACAATGTGACAATTAGTCTTCATTACAGACAGTGGTAAGTATCTTAAATACTTGAGTATTACCAATCAGATAATGACTGGACAAAAATTTTCCTAAGTGCCCCAATCCAGTAAGTCTCCAACCTTTTCCAAGGTCCTCTGCACATGCGTTGGTGCATAATTTTAATGCTCAAGCAGTCAATTTGCAAATCTTAGTCATCACTTTCTGCTTGTGTAGAGCTTCAAGGTCACCTGAAGGTAGGAGCTAATACATTCTCACATCTGTTTTTTGCAGTGATAGGTTACCAATTCTAAAACTACTTTCAATATACCATGGGATTAAGTAAATAAGTACACAATTGAGGATAATGGGAGCTAGGTTTCTCACTGTAGAAGCAGCAAGTCAAACACGGAAAGGAAAAGATGAAAATAACCTGTAGTGTTAGACTGAAATTGGAGGTATATGTATAAACTCAAAGGTTTTAATAGACAAATAAAAAGTTAGTATACATTTCTTACTCTGTCCATTGAGATGACCTAGAAGCCATAACACCCAGTAGCAATGCATGTACCTAGTATACAGATCTTACTTTGAAATTCATTCCGCTGCTATGGAAGGGGGCTTCTTAAACAAGTGGCTGATTGCAAGGCTGAGGCAGGCAAAAGCATAAAATGAACCTGGAATATCTTATTATCCCAGAAAGTAAGGAAATGTTCAAAGAATGATATGAACATGTCATAAAGACACAAGAAGTGGCTTAAGAGGTTCCCAAGGGTCAAATCTGGAATCACCAATGTCTCAAAATAAACAATAAAGAAATAAATTACAACCCTTTGAGTAAAATAGAAATTCATGAATCTATACTGATATAAATACATAAATGGGGGAAAAATAAAGCTCTTCTTTGTAGTAAAATGCCAACAAATAAAGGTTTAAAAAAATAGAGTTAGAAAACCGCCTTTTGATAAGCATCAGGGTAAAACTGGTTCAGCAATCATCAATAGATGTTAAAACTATTAAGTGAGAGTTTGATGAAAAACAGATAAGACTTTGATGAGAAATGAAATATCTGTTTATTCCTTAAGTATCTTAAATATCTATTCTTAAACGATTCTTAAATATCTATTTATTCTTAAAGCCTTAAAGTGATCCTCAAAAAATATTTAGTTTACGTGAGATAAAACTAGAAGACACCACCTCAAGTTAACATAATCATATATGAGATAAATACCTTGTTACTCTTTACCTGATGTATTAAGAATCTATCACTTCTATAGTACTCCTGCCAAAATATAAAACAAACATTCAGATATTCATAATATACAGAAACCCATAACTGAAGCATATGCTACAAAATAAATGACCTGTATTCTTCAAAAAAAGTAAAGATTAAAGACAAATACTGAAGAATGGTTCCAAATTAAAGGATTCTAAAGAGACATGCAACTAAATGCAACATGTAATATCAGATTGAATTCTGAACCAAAATTTTTTTTCTATAAAAGATATAATTGAGATAATTAGCAATATTTTTCATAATAATGAATGCTCTGATTTTTGATAACTGCTTTGTGATTATAAAAGAGCATGTCTTTTTTTTTTTTTTCAAGTTCCAGGGTACATTGGCAGAATTTGCAGGTTTGTTATACAGGTAAACATGTGCCATGGTGGTTTGCTGCACCTATCAACACATCACCTAGGTATTAAGCCCGACACGCATTGGCTATTTTTTTCTGATGCTCTCCATCCCCCAAACTCATCCACAACAGGCCCCAGTGTGTGTTGTTCCCTTCCTTGTGCCCATGTGTTCTCATCATTCAGCTCCCACTTATATGAACATGAGGTGTTTGGACTTCTGGTCCTGTGTTATTTGCTGAGGTTAACGGCTTCCAGCTCCATCCATGTCCCTGCAAAGGTCATAATCTCATTCCTTTTTATGGTTTTTCCTTTTTATGGCTGTATAGTATTCAATGGTGTGTAAGTGACATCTTTTTTTATTTATTTATTTTTTGTTTGTTTTCTTTTTTGAGACGGAGTCTCACTCAGGTGCCTAGGCGGGAGTGCAATGGTGCATCCTTGGCCCACTGCAATCTCCGCCTCTCAGATTCAAGAGATTCTCCTGCCTCAGCCTAGCTGCGATTCCAGGTGCATGCCACCATGCCTAACCAATTTTTTTGTATTTTTAGTAGAGACAGGGTTTCACCATGTTGACCAGGCTGGTCTCAAACTCCTGACCTCAGGTGATCTGCCTGCCTCAGACTCCCAAAGTGCTGGTATTACAGGCATGAGCCACTGTACCCAGCCATGCCACATTTTCTTTAACCAGTCTCTCACTGATGAGCAGTTGGGTTGATTCCATGCCTTTACTATTGAGAATAGTGCTGCAATGAACATACTCATACATGTATCTTTATAATAGAGTGATTTATATTCCTTTGCATATATACCCAGTGATCGGATTGCTGGGTCAAACGGTATTTCTGCTTCTAAATCTTTGAGGAATCGCTACACTGTCTTCCACAATGGTTGACCTAATTTCCACCAAGAGTACAAAAGCATTTCTATTTCTCTGCAACCTCACCAGCATCTGTTGTTTCTTGACTTTTTAATAATTGCCATTCCAACTGGTGTGAGATGGTTATCTCACTGCGGTTTTGATTTGCATTCCCCTAATGATCAGTGATGAGTTTTTTTGCATATGTTTGTTGGCTACATAAATGTCTTCTTCTGAGAAGTGTCTGTTCATGTCCTTTGCCCACTTTTTACAGGGGTTGTTTTTTATTGTAAATTTGATTAAGTTCCTTATAGACTTTGGATATTAGGCCTTTGTCACATGGATAGATTGCAAATATTTTCTCCCATTCTGTAGGTTGTCTATGTGTTCTGATGATAGTTTCTTTTGCTGTGCAGAAGCTCTTTAGTTTAATTAGATCCCATTTGTCAATTTTTTGCTTCTGTGGCAATTGCTTTTGGCATTTTTGTCTTGAAATCTTTGCCTGTGCCTATGTCCTCAATAGTATTGCTCAGATTTTCTTCTAGGATTTTTATAGTCTTGGAGTTTACATTTAAGTCTGTAATCTGTATCTTGAGTTAATTTTTGTATAAGGTATAAAAAAGGGGTCCAATTTCAATTTTTTGCATATGGCTAGACAGTTCTCCCAGCACCATTTATTAAATAGGGAATCCTTTCCCCATTGCTTGTTTTTGTCAGGTTCATTGAAGATCAGATGTACAGTTTTATTTCAGAGTTCTATATTCTGTTCCTTTGCTCTACATGTCTGTTTTTGTACCAGTACCAAGCCATTTTGGTTAATGTAGCCTTGTAACATAGTTTGAAGTTGGATAGTATGATGCCTCTAGCTTTGTTCTTTTTGCTTAGGATTGTCTTGGCTATACAGACTTTTTTCAGTTCCTTATGAATTTTAAAATAGCTTTTTCTAATTCTGTGAAGAATGTCAATGGTAGTTTAAAGAAAATAGCATTGTATCTACAAATTACTTTAGGCAATTATGTCCTTTCACATAATGTGGATTCTTCCCATCCATGAGCATGTAATGTTTTTCCATTTGTTTGTGGCCTCTCTGGTTTCCTTGAGCAGTGGTTTGTAGTTCTACTTGAAGAGGTCTTTCACTTCCCTTGTGAGCTGTATTCCTAGGTATTTTATTATTTTGGTAGCAATTATGAATAGAAGTTCATTCATGATTTAGCTTCTGCTTGTCTCTTATTGGTATATAGGAATGCCTGTGATTTTTGCACATTGATTTTGTATCCTGAGACTTTGCTGAAGTTGCTTATCAGCTTCAGAAGCTTTTGGGCTGAGACAATGAGGCTTTCTAGATGTAGAATCATGTCATCTGCAAACAAAGATAATTTGACTTCCTCTCTTCTTATTTGAAAATGCTTTATGTCTTTCTCTTGGCTGATTTCCCTGACCAGAACTTCCCATATTGTGTTGAATAGGAGTGGTGAGGGAGGGCATCATTGTCTTGTGCCAGTTTTCAAAAGGAATGCTTCCAGGTTTTGCCCATTCAATATCATATTGGCTGTGGGTTTGTCATATATGGCCCTTATTATTTTCAGGTATGTTCCTTCAATATGTAGTTTATCGAGAGTTTTTAACATGAAGAGACACTGAATTTTATCAAAGGCCTTTTCTGAATCTATTAAGATAATCATGTGACTTTTGTTTTTAGTTCTGTGTGATGAATTACATTTATTAATTTGCATGTGTTGAACCAACCTTGCAACTTGAACATGGTGGATAAGCTTTTTGATGTGCTGCTGGATTTGGCTTGACAGTATTTTCTGAGGATTTTTGCATCAATGTTCATCAGGGATATTGGTCTATAGTTTTCATTTTTTGTTGTCTCTCCCAGGTTTTGGTATCAGGATGATGCTGGCCTCATAAAATGAGTTATAAAGGAGTCCCTCCTTTTCATTTTTTTGGAATAGTTTCAGAAGAAGTGGTATCAGCTCCTCTTTGTGCCTCTAGTAGAATTTAGCTATAAATCTGTCTTGTCCTGTGCTTTTTTCGGTTGGTAGGCTATTTATTACTAATTCAATTTCAGAACTCATTATTGATCTATTCAGTGATTCAACTTCTTTCTGGTTCAGTCTTGGAAGAGTGTATGCATCCAGGAATTTATCCATTTCTTCTAGATTTTGCAGTTCATTTCCATAGAGGTGTTTGTAGTATCTTTTGACAGTGGTTTGTATTTCTGTGGGGTCAATGGTGATACCTCCTTTGTCATTTCTGATTGTGTCTATTTGATTCTTCTCTCTTTTCTTCTTTGTCTAGTTGTCAGTCTATTTTATTAATTTAAAAAAAAACAGCTTGTGGGTTCATTGATTTTTTTAAAGGGTTTTTCATGTCTCTATCTCCTTCAGTACCATTCTGATGTTATTTCTTGTCGTCTTCCAGCTTTGGGATTTGTTTGCTATTGATTCTCTAGTTCTTTTAGTTTTAGAGTGTCGATTTGAGTTCTTTCTAGCTTTTAAATGTGGGCATTTAGCTCTATTAATTTCCCTCTTAACACTGCTTTAGCTGCATCTCAGAGATTCTGGTACATTGACTCTTTGTTCCCTAATTTTAAAGAACTTCTTGATTTCTGCCTTAGTTTCATTATTTACCCAGGAGTCATTGAGAAGCAGGTTGTTCAATTTTCATGTAGTTGCATGGTTTTCAGTGAGTTTTTTAATCTTTAGTTCTAATTTGATTACACCATTGTCTGAGAGATTGTTTGTTATTATTTCAGTTCTTTTCATTTGCTGAGGAGTGTATTGCTTCCAATTATGTGATCAATTTTAGATTAAGTGCCATGTAGTGCCAAGAAGAATGTATATTCTGTTGTTTTGGGGTGGAGAGTTCTGTAGATATCTATCAGTCCACTTGATCCACAGCTGAGTTCAGGGCCTGAATATCTTTGTTAATATTCTGTCTTGATGATCTAATATTGCAAGTGAGGTCTCCCACTATTACTGTGTGGGAGTCTAAGTCTCTCATAGATTTCTTAAGCACTTGGTTTATGAATCTGAGTTCTCCTGTATTGGGTTTTAATGTTTAGAATAGTTAGCTCTTCTTGCTGAATTGAACTCCTTACCATTATGTAATGCCCTTGTTTTTTGGTTTTTTTTGTTTTTTATCTTTGTTGGTTTAAAGTCTGTTTTGTCAGAAACTAGGATTACAGCCCATGCTTTTTTCTGTTTTCCATTTGCTTGGTAAATTTTCCTCCATACCTTTATTTTGAGCCTGTGTGTGCCCTTACACACAAGATGGGTCTCTTGAATACAGCACACCAACGGATCTTGACTCTATGTATCCTGCCATTCTGTGTCTTTTATTAGGGAATTTAGTCCATTTATATTTAAGGTTAATATTGTTATGTATGAATTTGATATTGTCATCATGATGCTAGCTGGCTATTTTGCAGACTCGTTTATGTAGTTGCTTTATAATGTCTTTGGCCTATGAACTTCAGAGTGTTTTTGTAGTGGCTGGTAACAGTTTTTCCTTTCCACACTTAGTATTTCCTTCAGGAGCTCTGGTAAGGCAGGCCTGGTGGTGATGAATTCCCTCAGCATTTGCTTGTCTGTAAAGGATTTTATTTCTCCTTCACGTATGAAACTTAGTTTGGCCAAATATGAAATTCTGGGTTGGAAATTCTTTTATTTCAGAATGTTGAATATTGGCCCCCAATCTCTTCTAGTTTGTAGGGTTTCTGCTGAGAGGCCTACTGTTTGTCTGATGGGCTTCCCTTTGTAGGTGACCTGGCCTTTCTCTTTGACAGCCCTTAACATGTTTTTCTTTCATTTTGACATTGGATAATCTGATGATTATGTGTCTTTGGGTTAACCTCATGGAGTATCTTAATGGAGTTCTCTGGATTTCCTGAATTTGAGTGTCTGTCTTGTTAGGTTGGGGAAGTTCTCCTGGATGATATCCTGAAGTATGTTTTCCAACTTGGTTCCATTCTCCCCATTTCTTTCAAGTATCCCAGTCAGTCATAGGTTTAGTCTTTTTACATAACCCCACATTTTTCAGAGGTTTTGTTCATTCCTTTCCATTTTTTTTTTCTCTAATCATGTCTGCCTGTCTTATTTCAGCAAGATACTCTTCAACTCTGAGATTCTTTCCTGCACTTGGTTTATTTGGCTATTGACACTTGCGATTGCACTGTGAAGTTCTTATGCTGTGTTTTTCAGCCCCATAAGGTCATTTATGTTTCTCTTTAAACTTGTTATTCTGGTTAGCAGCTTCTGCAATGTTTTATCATGTTTCTTAGCTTCTTTGCATTGGATTAGAACATGCTTCTTTAGCTCAGTGAAGTTCGTTATTGCCTACCTTCTGAAGCCTACTTCTGTCAATTCATCCATCTCAGCTTCAGCCCAGTTCTGTACCCTTGCTGAAGAGGTGCTGCAATCATTTGGAAGAGAAGAAATACTCTGGCTTTTTGAGTTTTCAGCATTTTTTGCATTGATTCTTTCTTATTGTTGTGGGCTTATCTTCCTTTGATCTTTGGGGCTGCTGACCTTTGGATGGGGTTTTTTGTGGAGTCTTTTTTATTGATGTTGGTGGTGGTGGTGTTTGCTTTCTTCTTAACATCAGGGCCCTCTTCTGTAGGGCTGCTGCAGTTTTCTGGGGTTCCACACTATTTTTGCCTAGGTTCTCCCCCAACCCTCTATCACCAGTGGAGGCTGCAAAACAGCAAAGATGGCAGCCTGCTCCTTCCTCTAGGAGCTCTGTCCCAGAGGGGCACCAACCTGATGCCAGCTGGAACGCTCCTATATGAGATATCTGGTGACCCTTGTTGGGAGGTCTCACCCAGACAGGAGGAACAAGATCAGAGACCTGCTTAAAGAAGCAGTGTGGCTGATCCTTGACAGAGCAGGTGCGCTGAACTGGGATGAATCCCCCTTGTCCAGACTGTCCAAACTCTCCAGAGCCAGCTGCCAGGAAAGACTAAATAGGATATACTACAGAGACTGCAGCTGCCCACCCACCCCCCCGACAAGGGGCTCTGTCCCAGGAAGACCAGAGTTCTGTCCATAAACCCCTGTCTGGAGTTTCTGAAATTCACATGGGGAGGCTCTGCCCAGTGATGAGGGGTGGATCAGGGTCCCACTAAAAGAAGCAGTCTGGCCACAATCTGCCACACCCACTGTGTGGCAGTGTGAGGAATTCCTCCCGGTACAAACCACTCAGTTTCTTTGGCACTAGCAGAAGAAAAGAGACAACTGGAGCTGCAGAGATGGCAGCTACCCCTCCCCCCATAAATTCAGTCATCTTAGGTAGACTCCAGCCTGCTGCTGCTGGCCAGCAGGGATTCCAAGCCAGTGGGTCTTAGCTGGTGAGGTTCCATGGGAGTGAGGCTCACTGAATAATGCTGCTTGGCTCCCTGGCTTCAGCCCCATTCCTACAGGAAGGGACGATCTGCCTAATCAGAATTCCCAGGGCCAGGGTATGCAAAACAACTCCTGTGTCTCAGTGCCTTCCCAGGTGGCTGCATGCCTTAGTGGCTGCCAACCTAAGTGGCCTCTGAGAGCCTGCACAGCTCTGTGCTTGGGATCCAAGACCCTGGTGGTATGGGCTCAAGAGGGAACCTCCTGATCCATGAGTTGCAAGGATCCGTGTGAAAAGTGTAGTTTCCTGGTCAAGGCAACACACACTCATTCATTGCCTCCTTTGGCTGGGGGAGGGAGCCCTTCCTGCCCTATGCAGCTGCCAGGTGGGCCATCATCACCCCACCCCGCTTTTCCTCACTCTCTGTAGGTCGCACCAACTGCCCAGTCAGTCCGAATGAGAGAACCTGGATACCTTATTTGAAGGTGAATTCACTTGCCATTTTCATTTTTCTCAGTGAGAGCCACAGAACACAGCTGCTTCTAATCAACCATCTTCGGCTAGTGTTCTGAGAATGTCTTGTTATTAGAACACATACAATGAACTACTTAGGGGTAAAGAGGTATCATGTCCAAAATGTACTCTTAAATGATTTAATAAAAATAATAATATATGGGGAGAAAAAATGATACAACAAATGTGATAAAATGTTAATACCTACAGGATCTGAGTGAAAGTTAGAATTATTATTATTATTGTAAGTTTTTCTTTAAGTCTGAAACTATTTTGAAATATTAAATTATTTTTAAAAAAGAAACATCAAACTGGAAACAATGAATGAATTAGATCTAATATGGTCATATGGTTAAATCTGGAAAATATAACAGTAAGCAAAAACCCAAGAAACATATACACCAGATAATATTTATTTAAATGTTAAAATCATAAAAAAAATATTATTCATATATGAATATGTAATGAAGGTTTAATGTATATTGTGGCAAAAGGAGAGGAATAAAGACAGGAGAATGGGGCAAATATTGTAATAACATATTTCTTTTAAAATAAAGCTAATTCCAATGTGATGAAATTTTAACATGTGTTTTATCTGTGTGATGGTTACACAGGTATCCACTATTATTTTCATACTATCTATGTGTTTGATATATGTTATAATTAAAAGATTTTAAGAAAAAAATGTTAATGGTTCAAAGGATCTAAAACCCCCAAAACTTCCCAGTGTACCTACTGCCACAAACAAAATGGTTTTTGAAGGTGCTTAAGTCTAAGCCCAAAGATGGAGTCATATACCAACAAATAATTATAGAATATTGGGAATAAAGGTCAAGATAAATACTGAGAATGCCTTTTCTTTGCCCAAGATGTCTCTTCAGCCTTTCCTTAAACCTATGCTTACTTTTAGAATTTTCCTCACTAGAATTACTTCTATATCTCATTGAAATATAAAAATACCATTGGTTCAAAGTACTATGATTTCTGTAAATCAGAAATCATTGAGTAAAACCAGACAGACCATCTATATTCATTGTCTGTATTCATGGATAACACATACATCTCAATTGTCTGAATGAAATCTTGACAACTCTGGTTAGCCTTGAAATTTAAACTCTGGATAAGATGAATTAGCCATATTATAACTGATATTTCAGTCAGAAAAAAGCACCTTATCATTTTTTAAAAATAATCATTTCTGGAATAAATGACGTTTACATTCTCAGATTCAAATTATTTTAAAAACAAAATGTTCTTTTCAAATTCAGAAAAAGAATATCTATATATTACTTATGATTATACACTGTGGCAGAGACTCCTAGTAATTTACACCCATTTCTTCAACTTCTGAGACACATAGACTATATTTTCCAGCCTCCTTGGCAGTTAAGTATGGCCACGTGACTGGCTATAACTCCAAGCCTGGCCTACAAAAAACTTCCAACACATAATTCCCCATCCTCTTCTGCCAGCTGGATAGAGATAACAACAAATCCCTAGAGGATGACAGAAACACAAATGGAATGATCCTATGTCCCTGAATCTCTACATGAAGGAAAGTCACTTAACAAGAAATGTCCACATGAATGAGGAAAAAGAATTCTACTATATTAAGCCAATAAAACTGAGGAGTCTATTTGCTACCACAATTCGTGTTACATTAACTAAAACATGTAATCATTTTCTTTTGGAGAAATAAGCCAGAAAACAAAGAAACCCACATATAAATCATAAACAATTTTCCAATTGGCAACATGAAATGCATTATACTTACAAATTGAGGTTTGTAGTACGCTGGACCAAGTGTATTGTCACTAGCAGGTGGAATACGTTTTATAATACTGCCATCATCATTGATATGATAACCATATGACTTTCCACAAGAAGGAATTGAAGGAATATCAACACTTCTGGTAAGCGTAGGTGTGCTTAAAATTTTCTACAAGGAAAATTTAGATTATTTATTTAAAGGCAAGAGGAAGGGGAATGAAGAACCAAATATTAAAATTTACTAAAAGGCAACTATTAAATATTGATTTAATGAGTTTCATAATATAAAACAAAAATGTTTGTTTTGTTACCAGTTTTTTGAGATAGGGTCTCACTCTGTCACCCAGGCTGGAGTACAGTGGTACAATCTCTGCTCACTGCAACCTCTGTCTCCAGGGTTCAAGCGATTCTGCCCCCGACCTGAGCCTCTCAAGTAGCTGGAACTACAAGGCGTGTGCCACTATGCCCGGCTAATTTTTATATTTTTAGTAGAGATAGAGTTTCACCATGTTGGCCAGGCTGGTCTCGAACTGTTGGCCTCAAATGATCTGCCAGCCTCAGCCTCCCAAAGTGCTGGGATTATAGGCATGAACAACTGTGCCCAGCCAAAAATGTTTGTTTTGTAAAAGTAATTTAAAGGAATGAATTCAAGTCTGTCTTATTTCATCCAACCAAAAGAATACACTACTATTAAATTAAGAATCAAACAGAATAGAACAGAACAGAATAGAATAGAACAGAACAGAACAGAAAACTATTAAAGTCATCAAAAGAAGCAAGGATTCTCTCTCATTTGGATCAGTTATTTATCTTGCTTAGTAAAGCCATCATTACTGATTCTAAACATAGGCAATCCTATTCACATCAACAATCATGCTATTATACTATCTGCTATGCAAAAACAAACTTTATATTTTTCAGTAACACTTTCTGGCTTCATTTCTTCCCAGTTTCTGACTTTTGTTTCCATGTTTCCTGAGTCTTGTATAAATATCCTAAGTATGCAAGTTATATAGCAGGAAAGTGTCTATGATGTAATGCTAAATGCAAATAGCAAAATATAAAAGTGAATTATGAATATAGCTATGTGAAATTATATATAAATGTATAAAGCCACATACATATATAATTTAATACCAAAAAAAAGCTATGTAAAAATTCACCAACATGGTGAAACCCCATCTCTAAATTAATGTTAGAATCAGAAGTTTTAGGGTGATTATCCTTTTATCAAAATTTGCTTTAATGTAACATATTTTAAAACTTCAATAAAAACAGGAAGGTGTGACATATATTACAAATATTAATAGAAAATATATCAAAAGTATTGGCATTTAAAGGATTTAGTTATTGGGCAACTGAAATTATTAAGAATATAATAACTCCTGTAGTTTCTGTATGAATAAATTAATGCTATAGTTTCATGTTCACATGCCCATATACAATTATGTTAGAAACATACTATCGCTGGCAGAATTTTCCTTTTTTTTTTTTTTTTTTTTTGAGACAGAGTTTTTGCTCTTGTTGCCCACGTTGGAGAGCAGTGGCATGATCTTGGCTCACTGCAACCTCTGCCTCAGAGGTTCAAGCAATTCTCCTACCTCAGTCTCTCGAGTAGTTATGATTACAGGTACATGCCACCACACCTGGCTAATTTTTTGGTATTTTTTGTAGAGGTGGGGTTTCACCATGTTGGCCAAGCTAGTCTCAAACTCCTGACCTTAGGTGATCCCTGAGGCCTCCCAAAGTGCTGAGATCATAGGCATGAGCCACTGTGCCTGGCCATTTTTCTTTTTTATTATAATTTTTGGGGGGGCAGGAGACAGAGTCTCACTGCGCTCCCCAGGCTGGAGTACAGTAGCATGATCTTGGCTCACTGCAACCTCTGCTTCCTGTGTTCAAGTGATTCTCATACCCCAGCCTCCCGAGTAGCTGGGGTTACAGGTGTATGCCACCTGGCCTGGCTAATCTTTGTATTTTTTTAAGTAGAGACAGGGTTTCGTCATGTTGGCCAGGCTAGTCTCAAACTCCTGGCCTCAAGTGATCTGCCTGCCCCAACCTCCCAAAGTGCTGAGATTACAGGTATAAGCCACCACATCCAGCCAGAATTTTATTTTTTATCAATTAAAGACAATCAATCATCAAGTAGTTTCAGCAATACCTATGAGATTAATTACCAAATTAAGAAATCATTTAATGGCTTTCCCTCCTTTCAGTACATTCAAAAATATTTGCGTGATTTCAAGACTTTCCAAAATATAACCCCTACCTCCAGTCTGTACTATAACTCTCCCTTAGCTTCTATATTCCAAACATTCCAAAGAACTTTGTTCTTTCCTGGAATATACCATGCTAGCAAACACTTCAGTGTCTTTATTCATGTGGTTTTTACTACACATGAATAAAGTGGGGAAAAAATATTTTTCCCATCCTTTTTAACTACTTGGTGAATCCTTCTTCAAGATCAGGTTCAATTTGTTTCCCCTATTCCCTCCAAAGACTCTCTACCTTGAGCTACTAGTGAACACTGGATTATGGCTCTAAGATAGCATTTCATTAACAGTATTGTACCAAATTTCATTCATTATTTCCCCATTAAAATTATAAATCTCAGGAAGCAATACTTTTTTCTATATATTACCAACATCTAGCATTATGTATGGCCACATAGTCACCTCAAAGTAAATGAACATTTGCTTTGTTCCCACACACAAAATATCTGATATTTAAATATGCTTACAAAATTTAACCTTATTGTCATTGCACTGATATTATTCAACTAAGTACTTAGCCTTAAAATATGTCCTCCTAAACAAAAAACTGATTAAAATGTAATACGAGCTACATGAAGAAGTTATGGCAAGAGACGGGAACCACTCTAAACAGTGACCAAATCTGCTTGATCATATTATTTATTTCAAAGAGGTAGCCTTTGATGTAAAAATTATTAATAATTTATCACCCAATACCTTTCCAAACATAAAACGTACTAGTCTTCTGTACAAATTCTTCACTCCAGTTAAAATAACCTTCTTACTACCTTCCATGAAAATGTCACTTCTGCCAGGCGCAGTGGCTCATGCCTGTAATCCCAGCACTTTAGGAGATTGAGGCAGGCAAATCACCTGAGGTCAGGCATTCGAGAACAGGCTGGCCAACATGGTGAAACCCCGTCTCTACTAAAACTACAAAAATTAGCTAGGCATGGTGGCAGGAACCTGTAATCCCAGCTACTTGGGAGCCTCAGGCAGGAGAATCACTTAAACCCCGGAGGCGGAGTTTGCAGTGAGCCGAGATGGTGCCATTGCATTCCAGCCTGGGGGATAAGAATGAGACTTCATCTAAAAAAAAAAAAAAAAAAAAAAAAAATCCCACTTCTGCATCTTCACTTATATAACACTCTAGTTTAGAATGCATATTCCAACTCTATTCTTCAATGCCCATGTAAAGACCCACCTCTTCTATAAATCTTCCATAAATTATGCCTTCACATAATACAGTAGTCCTCCTTTAAATTCCTATGGCATTTCATTACATGATCATTCATTTGGCAACTGTCACATTTTGTCTTGAATTAACAGCTATCTATTTGTCTATCTCCCATCTAAATTTTAAGATTTTTTACTTCAGGGATCATATATTTAACTTGTATTATTTATATTTCTTTTCCTTCCTTGCCAGCAGGAAATCATATATTATTAACAGTACTTAACACAGACTTTCCTCTATGTATAGGTAAATCACTAAGGTAGTTTGTAAAATCTCTCTTACTTTTTATTCACCATAGATATTAAAAGTGATTATAGATTTACCAGGAGCAAAAAATGAAGTTAGATATGAATACAGTTAAAAACTAAAGTTTATGTACTTATAAAATAACTAAAATATAAATACTAACAAATCTAATTTTTATAGGAAGGCTTTTTAAATGTACCTAACATCACATAAAATATTAAACCTTTACTATTTTAACTAAAAAAATGTCATTAGAAGTATAATTTAAAATAGCAACGTACTGACTGAATATGCTCTTTGGCCTCTAATACTTTTCTGTTCATGATATCTTGTGTTCTAGGATAAGACTGATCATAGCTTGCTGGTCCTGGATTATCTGAAATAAACTTCTTAAAACGTTTCTCCCGGTTTTGTAGACTACGGCCTCCTTTTATATTACACTAAAATGGAGAGAAAAAAAAACTTCTAACATATAAAAGAAGCACTTTACAATTAATTTCTACTTTATAAGTATTAATCATTATCAGAAAATAGTTTTAAAACGCAAGCTAAGAAAGTTCACTCTTGACTAAAGACACAGTTCTAGTAAAAAGGGATAGTAAGAGAAGATAACAATTATAGTTGTCAGTTTTAACTTGAAACTCAAAACTAAAATTTGGAGCACTTTGAGAGAGTACAAGAAAACTCTAAAACAGAAATCAGGGGTGGGAATTCCTAAAGATGTAGAGCAAGAATAAAGGCCCTTGGAAAAATCTGTACCCCTGAAATGAACTAAAAAGAAATAAAAAAAATGTTGACATCCATGTTGCAAAGAAAAAAAAAATAGCAAAGCTTTCAAAAGGTTATTAAGTGTTAATTCTTTTCATGAACAACATTTTGGTCGTTTCCAGAAAAGTTTATAAAGACTTATTAGCAACAGCTTGGTTTTATGTTCAAATTAATTTTAAACATTGTTTATTGTAGAGCAAACATTTGGGTGGACTCTTCCAGGGCTCTCCATGCTACGTATCTGGATTCTCAAGAATCTGAAAATTATCAATTGACTAATATCCAATTAACCTGGGTAAAATTGCATCATAAAGATTTCTGTAAACAATTATAGTGCAATCATTTCAAAAAGATGAATTATGATAACACCATTTGATTGATCATCTAAGATTTTAAGTCACTGATTTACACATAGCCCTTTTCAGATGTCCAGTTGTTCACAGTTACTATTCACAGAGCCTATCTCTACTGGGGACCTTACTCAATTTCATTCAGCTTTCAAGAAATATACAAAGGAGGTCTTCTTTTAAAAACTGAGTCAAATTTTATTTTTAAATAGGCAATTCACTGCTTGAGTACTATTTTAAAAAGATCAGAATTTCTATGTTTAAAGAGTACACATATAAAAATAACTTTAATAATTTGTTTTACAAAAAAATTAAAAAGTTGAACAAAAAGCAAAATCCTATGGAAAAAAACTTCAAATTTTGATAATTTAAAATCCATTACCATAGGCTCCATGATTATACAAATCAAACCGCAATCTGAATCTGTATCAATCCTTCAGCAAAGACTTTATTTGGGCCTCCAACAGGAGAGTTAAAGGTCTGCTGGAATCAGCTAGGAGCCAGTACATATAAATGCAACATTTATGTGAATATGGAAAAAGATGATATTCATGGCTATGAAGATATCGAGTTATATCCACTATTTCTAACCATGAATGAACCATTGAAGATATTCTAGTCACAGACTCTTGAGACTGTGCAGAAAAAGGAGACATATGAGACAAGGGCATTGGCTATAGCTTTAAAGTATGGCACAAAAACAAATTCTTTCACTCTACTGCCATTTCTCTTCTACATATTTTGACTATCTGCACAACTTCCATGGGCCATAAATCATTCAAGAGTTCTATTCTCTCATTCTCAAGGACCATACAGCATGTAACAATGCTTTGTGTCTTATAGAATCTGTAGAACAATGAAAAACATCCAACTGAATCATGCAACCAACATCGAATACATTTATTTTATAATATTCAAATTATAAAATACAAATTGAAAGTAAAAGACAATATGAGAAGAAAATAAAATACAACAAATGACATTTGGTCTATTCAGGGAAGAAAACATTATTTTATTAAGTCAATTATAGTAACTTTATAAAGTTACCTGTGCTTCTGAAACGTTATAGTGTCCTGGACCTGGAACAGCTTTCTCAATGGTAGAGGCAATGGTAAAAGTACTTTCTCTGGCAGTCAAAGAAAGAAATGGTGCATAACTACCTATAAAAATAAAATCATATGACCAGCAGATAAGATAGGAGTCCAAGGATTTCAGAGAAAAAAAAACACTCAAAATATAAATAATCATGAGTATCCTGAATTGTGAAAACTTTACTTTCAGAACTAACGGCTAGTCAGAGAAGTTATTACATTATTAAATATCTGATATAAGATCATAATTTTGTTAATATATTAAATATAAGAACTTAAAGAACTGGACTTACTGAACAACAACAACAAAATATCTAAAGAAAATAAAAAAACAGTCCAGGCACGTTGACTCACACCTATAATCCCAGCACTTTGGAAGGCCAAGGCAGGTGAATCACCTGAGGTCAGGAGTTCAAGACCAGCCTAACCAACATGGAGAAACCCCGTCTCTATTAAAATTACAAAATTAGCAGGCCATGGTGGCGCAGGCCTGTAATCCCAGCTACTCGGCAGTCTGAGGCAGGAGAATCGCTTGAACCCGGGAGGTGGAGGTTGCGTTGAGCTGAGATCGCACCATTGCACTCCAGCCTGGGCAACAAGAGTGAAACTCCATCTCAAAAAAAAGAAAGGAAAAAACAAACTAAAACCTTCTTATCTTCTAATCATTTTTGGTGGAGATGAAAATGTCAGTTATATTTAGCTGATAAAAATGTTTTCATCCTCAGAAAACCATTGTTTTATATTTTGAAACAGCATATATTACTTGTAGAAAACAGCATATATAAACTTGTAAAGACGGCCTGGATTAAAAAGAGCAGAATTTCTACGTTTAAAGACTAGACATATAAAAATAACTTTAATAATTTATTTTACAAAAAAATTAAAAAGTTGAACAAAAAGCAAAATCCTGTGAAAAAAGAACTTTTCAAATTTTGATAATTTAAAATCCATTACCATAGGCTCCATGATCATACAAATCAAACAGCAATCTGAATCTATATCAGTCACTTCAACAAAGACTTTATCTGGGCCTCCAACCGGGGACGAAAGAATTTAAAGTGGGTTTACAGCAGATAATTGGTCATGTCTCCTTGCCTAGGCACATAGTTTGTATCAGTATTTCTTGACTGGCTGACCCTAAACAAAGGTTTACAAATCTAAGACACAAGTTTCTTTGGAACAAGTAATCAAAAGATTATACAAACTTGAATATCCTCTACTGAAAAAACTGATTCTAGAAAATTCAAGATCTACAGGAAAAATTACTAGTGTTTAAGCAATGTGGATATTAAAGAAGAGATAGGAGAGAATAGAGCACCAGCTATATTCAAATAGGTAGTAATAGAATGCAACTGAAGACTCAAAACTTTTACACTAAATCTTGTATACTAAAGGAAAATGTGTGCTATTACTGCAAGAATGTATTGTGATAATTAATATAATAAAAATCTTGCTAATCTGGACTAATAATAAAAGATAGTCTACTTAAAATAAAATAATATGTTTCTTTTGAGGCCCACATGTATTAAAATGTAACCAATGTCAAGAATTACTTATTTGTGTTAAGTATGGCAACATAAGAGAGGTGAACAAAATATAGAACTCACCTCTAAAAAAGCAACATCTTGAAGCATTAAGAAAGGTATTGAAATAATTTTAAGAAAAGTATTGAAATAATTTTAAACAAGGAAAAGCATTTCTAATGCCATACTGGAAGACAAACGCTCAAAAATTCAAAAAGAAGAGAAGTTCTCATTCACATTGAGGTGATCAGGAAAAACTTCATGGATGATGTTAAAACTCTAGGTGTTAATGTAGTGACTGATGGTTTACCTGGCTATGCCAAAGCAGAGAATGGAAGAGGAAAGGGAAGGGTAAAAGGAAGAGAAAAGTTGGAAAGAAGGCAGACTGACCTTCAAATAAGTTACAAAGACCTCAAGATCAGAAATCCTTAAAAGTAAGCCAAGGTTCATTTTGAAAAGGCAACAGTTGTCAGGTAGACTGAGAAACCCAGGACACCAGTGAAACATTCTACTTACTCAAGGTAAACAGCCAGAGAACAAGAACCAGATTTCATTCCAAACACATATAAAAACACACACATACACACTCAAACTACATATAAAATGAGTCATACAAATTACCAGAGAGTGTATTTTCCAAGACACAGGAAAATATGACCTATAAAGAGGAGAAAAGTCAATGAAAAGAAACAGATCGAGAAATGAAAAGGAGGAATCTGCAGACAAGAAAACTATCTATTGTAAATATTCTTTATATATTCAACAAGGTAGAGAAAAGATGAACATGATGAGAAGATAAAGAGAAGATTAAAAAAGACCCAAATCAAACTTACAACATGAAAAATACACTGGATGGAATTAATAGCAAATTTTTGTGGATTAATAAAATGCATTTTTTCTCAATTCTTAATCCCTTTAAAAAATGCAGATGCTCACTGACTTGTGATAGAGTTACTTACCGATAAAATCATCATAATTAGAAAATATTGTAAATTGGCTGGGTGCGGTGGCTCACGCCTGTAATCCCAGCACTTTGGAAGTTCGAGGTGGGTGGATCACGAGGTCAGAAGTTCGAGACCAGCCTGACCAACATGGTGAAACCTTGTGTCTATTAAAAATACAAAAATTAGCCAGGTGTGGTGGTGCATGCCTGTAATCCCAGCTACTCGAGAGGATGAGGCAGGAGAATTGCTTGAACCTGGGAGGCAGAGGTTGCAGTGAGCCAAGATCGTGCCATTACACTCCAGCCTGGGCAACAAAAGCAAAAGTCCATCTCAAAAAAATAAAAAATATAAATAAACAAATAAAAGAAAATATTATAAATTGAAACTGTATGTAATATACCTAACCTATAATAGCATAGATTAGTCTACGTTAACATGCTCAGAACACTTACATTAGCCTAAAGTTAGGCAAAATTACCTAACATAAAAACTATTTTATAATAAAATGTTGAATATCTCACGTAATTTATTGAATACTGTACTGAAAATGAAAAATAGAATGGTTGTATGGGTACTGGAAGTTTGGTGTCTACTGACTGCACATTGCTTTCATACCATTGTACAAAATTTTTTCAAAAAAGTAAATCATCATAAGTCAAGGACTGTCTGCAATTGCTTACAGCAAAGATAGTCTCAATTTATTGAGGCATTATAGCAGATGTAGAAGTAACATGTACAAATAGAAGCAGACTTTGTGAGGCTTATTTACCATATATGAAGTGGTACAATATTATTTGAAAGTAGACTATCATAAATTAGAAATCATAAATTAGAAATACCATATTGTAAACCCTACATAACCACTTCAAAATAAAACAGGTATAGCAAATAAGCCAATAGTGGATATAAAAAAAGAATTATTTTTTGAAAACCTTTATTCCTGCAACCAAAGTAGGGAAAAAGGAAAAAGAACAGATGAGATAAATGGAAAGCAAATAGCAAAAGAGTACATTTAAATCCAAAGACACTGGTAGTGAAATTAACTACAAAGTTCTAAACACCTCAGTTAAAAGGCAGAGACTGTCAGATTGAATTTAAAAAAACAAACTTTATGCTGTCTACAAGAAACTGTCTTAAGATATAAAAAGAAATTAAAAAGATGGAAAGTTATAACATGCATCCATGAATCCAAAAAGCTAGAGTGCCAATATTAAAATAAGACATAGCCGACTCTAGAACAAGGAATAACAGGGATAAAAGATATTATTTTATAATGATAAAGGGGTCATTTCATCAACAGGATTTAACAATCCATAAAGAAAACCAAGGCAGTTATTACCATAACAATCAGGATAGTGCTTAATTGGAGGGAAGAAGGAAACATTGAAATAAAAAGCACCAAAAAGAAAATTTTGGCAATGTTCTATTTCTGTTTTCTTTTGCTTTTTGTTTTTGTTTTCCTGTACCCACTGATAGCAGATCTATTTTTTAACTTGAATATCTGCTTTTTGAGGTCTACGTTTATATTTTATGTGATTTTCTATGTAAGTATTCTATCTCACGATAAAAGGGTTTTTTTTTTTTTTTAAGTTTAGGTTCACAAGAACATTAAGGTAACGTGTGATAAATATGAAAACTAAGAAAGTGAAACTCAGGTTACTTCTGAGGTAGTTGGCATCAGAATACAGCAGGACCCCTAAGTGAATCCACCTAAACAAATGTAAAATTAGTTGCAGAGTACTGAAACTCATACAAAAATTTAAAAAAAAAAATACTAGCCATCTACTCAACATAGTATTGATATTATTAATGATAGAATATATACTTATGAAATAATTGGGCAACAAAGAGAATCAAGAAAACCAGTACTCATAAAATCTTCATTGAAGTTTTCTAAAATTAATTCTATAGAATCTTTTGTCAAGAAAAGTATATGTGAAACATTGAGCACAAGTTAAACTACAAAAAAAAATTAAATGTTTATGATATACTCCATGAGAGAAGGAACTTACCTGTTGATTTATTTATAGCTGTGTGCCTAATGTTTACAGTGAGGGTGACCAATTAACAAATGATATTATAAACTAGTCATCCATTCTGTAATAGTGAATGTTTTATTATGTATGGGAGACATGCATGTATAATAGGCAGTAAGGGTACAATAATGAATAAGATAAAACCCTGCTCTCAAATAGTAGCTAAGCCTGACAACTAGACAATTATACTACAAAAAGCACTGTCAAAAATTAAAGTATAAAATATAGAATAGTGTTCTGGAAAATTAGAGATGGTAGAGTTTGATATGGCACATATGGATATATTGACATGCGAAGTGCCAACTAGAAATGATAAATCAAACTGGCAGAAAGGAGAAATTAAGTGTATAGAAGAGGAGATTTGAGAAGAAAGAAATGAGTTCAGTTTGGGACATATTGAGTTTGAGGCACCAACAGAGGAAGATAAATCAAACTGGTACGAAGCAATAAAAGTCAGTCTATGACTGAGAAAGAAGGTGGACAGTATGTGATTAAAGGACAAATTCTATAGCTACAACTACAGCCACGAAACAAAGAAAAGGTCATTTTTCACATAAAAGCAGTAACTAGATCTTTGAAACATGTACTCATCTTCAGGACAACAACATATACAGCAATCACATACATATTATCTAAACTTTAAAAAAGATAGATTGTATTCCCTGATGCAGCTATATTCTGACAGGCTAATAAGATAAAATTATCATTGTAGGCATAAACACATAAGACACAGGCACAAGACCATAAACAACTAATCCTTCTGTGGCAGATAAAGGTAACCACATCCCCATCAAAAAGGAAACCTAGGAAAGAATATTTTTAGGAGATCATGTCACCCAGTTTAGATAACTAATAGAGAACCAATAGAGATAGCTAATATACAGCTGATATTTCTTATACAAATAAGCCAAAAAACAATTAAATACTCCTTAGCACAACAATGCCAGGGATAGTCACATTAGTAAAAGGAGTATGATTTTATCTCATTATACTAGGCTGGTTGTCTTGGGGAATATTTACTTTAATAAGAGATGTTTGTTTCTCAGGTAATTGTGAGAAAATTGGGCATAGCTCTCACGAATCTGGAATTTGAGTATCTACTCTCTCCCACCTTACGAAAGCAGGAAGAAAAGCAGCTTAGTCCCGTCCTTTCAGGTTGCAGTTCCTGGGTAGAAGAGGTTCTCCCTGATAAAATGGCCTACAGCCAAGGAAATAGAATTTCAATTAAGGTAAAAAGAATTTCCTGAGGAAATGTAGAGAGACAATGCCCTGAAAAACTGACCTGGCCAAGCAGGCTACAGTGAGGGGACAGTGGGAGAGCAGTAGTTAGGGGAGAAAGTTGGGAATACAGTATATGTATCTAAGGCTCTAAGGTCTTTTCCTCTTGTAAAATTCAAAGTAACAAGTAAGTTGTATAAAGTCCCTACATCTGTTCTTCTTACATCATACTTGACAAAATGTACCTGACTCTTAGCTGAAATAATTGTACACTTCTGCATAGTCCAATTACTAGTCCTAAAGGTAGGTGAGGTCGTATGTACACAGGAAACAGATGGTAGCTACTTTTCAATTATCTTCCAGAGAATCCAGAAGATAAATCACTAAAGAGACACCTGTTCCTTCTATTGATTATCAGTACTTTATCTCTTAGTATTGCTAAAACAAGATTTATAGGATGCAGCTGCTCAAATTTCCCAAGCATGGTATTTCCTACTTTATCTCATAGATCAACAAAACACCATCCTATGAAACAGTAAAAGAAGGGTTTACCACATGCTACCTACTGCTCTCTAAACAAAGTTACAAGTCACAAGAGATTTAAATTATGCTATATGTGGCTCATTATATTTTAATTTTATTTCAAGATTACTGTTTGTTTTTTATCTTATGTGTGATGGTATTCAGCTAAAAACTAAGAATAATAGAGTAAAGATCATGGTTATTACCCTCAAGCAGTTCACATTTTAGTGGGGCTGCCAGATAAGTTAACATTAACTACAATATAGAATCACTATAAAAGTCATTAAGGAGTCAGAGAAGAAAAACCTGAGAAAGAGTAGAGTCAGTGAACAACATCACTTTAGCTGAAAATCAAAAAATAAATATGAATTAGTCAAGTTAAGAAAGAAAACTGTGTACTGGCAAATGTATCAGTAGATACAGAGGCACAGAGGTGAGTGAGCATGAACTCAGGAAAACTGTAAAGTTGAAACTGCTGAAATGTAGGTCAAGTGGAGATGGAGGTGTGGGAGACGAGGCAAGGCCCATAACATGAAGAACATTATGAACCATGTTAAGGAGTTTAGATTTTAACCTTGATGTTACAAGGGTTTTGTTTCTTTTTTGTTTTTCACAAATAACATAATGAATCTTAGAAGGACCACTCTAGCCACAAGATAGAAGATGGGCTGAAGACTGAAATAAGGAAAAACAAGTAATATTTTATAGGTTTAATTCAAAATAGAAATAATGAGAGCTTCAACTAAATCAAGGACTACTAAATGGAAAAGAGAAACCAACCAAAGAGGCACTGAGAAGATAGAATCATTAGGTGTTAATGATCAGCAGGAGTAGTCAGGGAGAAAAGAAAGAATCTAGAATAATTCCAAAACTTAAAGTTTATCATAAACTAATAAGGCATTTTTAAAAAGGGACCAGTACCACTGGAAAAAATTATGAGCTCAGACACTAAAATCTTAGATACCAGAGACTGTCTAGGTAGAGATGTTCAAAAAAGTAATGGGTTATGACTCAAGGACATCAACAACAACAAACAAAGAATTAAAAAGAAAAGAAAAATAAACAAACAAAAGTGACTGGCAGTGTTGAAAGCCAAAAGATTAGGAGAAAGCTCATCTTAGAGATATAAATCAGCCATATCTCTAAAGATTTCCTTCTGGGAGTCATCAGAATCAGAATATGGATAGTGGTCTATGGACACAAATGAGAAAGTACATATGAGAAAAGCAACAAGCAAAGGATGGAAAGTACAGTATATAAATATTTAAAGACGTTTAGAATGAGGACTCAGCATCTGCTTTGTTTTATCTTGCCCAAATTCCTATCTAAGAGGTCTAGGGAGTCATGTCCTACAAACCATAAATTCTCCTCAGATGGGTTTTATTTAACCCTCTATATCATGGTTTACTTTCCAGTCTGACTCTGGCATAACATTATGAGACAAGGAAGAAAATCAAAATGTTTTACCCAAAAATATATTTCCTTGCCATACCTTGAAATTGCCCTGAAAAGTCTCTTGTGGGAAAAACCCACATTCTATAGAGAATACCCTTTTCCCTTTGTTTTTCTTTCTTTCCAGAGCCACGATGTAATCAAGGAAGATCTAGATACCCTTTTAGGTCTGATAAGAAGCATTTTACAACCTGCTCGCTCTCTCTGAAGTCTGCTATCTGAGAGTTTGCTCTGTACAATAAAACTTGGTCTCCACAATCCTTTATTCTAACCTAAACATTTCCTTTGATGCCTGGTCTTCACATAAACTCAACCAATTGTCAACCAAAAAATGTTTACATTTACCTATAGCCTGGAAGCCCCCACTTTTGAGTTGTCTCGCCTTTCTGAAAGAAACCAATGTATTTCTTAAGTGTATTTGATTAATGTCTCATAAATCCCTGAAATACAGAAAACCAAGCTGTACCCCGACCACCTTGGGCACATGGACCTCCTGAGGGCCGTCTCATGGGCCATGGTCACTCATATTTGGCTCAGAGCAAATCTCTTAAAATATTTTACAGAGTTTGACTCTTTTAGTCAACAAGAAACATAAAAACATTTAAAGACCATGAAGGACTGCTTGGAGAGGGGGAGAAAATGATGCTCTGATTCAGCATTTAACAAATGTTTATTAGGTCCCAACCACATGCCAGACACTCTTCCAAGACAGTAGTCAGAAAAAGAACCAGGAGAAAATGATGTTATATTTTGGAAAGAAGTGTTTCCAAGAAGAAACTGGTCAGTTGTGTCAAAATTAAGAATTGCAAAGTGTCATAGGTGGTCATTGTTAGCTACCTATGACTATTATTGGGGGAATTAGTGCTTATAGTAGCTCAACTCCGTTAAAATAAAGACATAGAATAAGCTGCAAGAATACTGATATCAGATGCTGCGAAGCAGGATAATTCAAAATTTCAAACACTGACAAAAGACAAATTTGTACTCCACCCCAAGAAACCTAAACCAACCCTTATCTGATGAGTTACATAACAGAATAATAGGATCCTGGCATTTGCTTGAAAATACATAGTGTAGGTATGGGGGAAATTCAGGTTAAGAAAAACTATCATTTGGATGGTATTAAGCTCCAGAAATCAGAACAGAAAAAGTAGAAAGCAAATTTGATGTATTTATTTAAAGTTTTGCCTAAGTCACTAACTGCAAACCAAACGAGGAGGGCAAACTATTATTCTTACTTTTGAAATGGAGTCTTGCTCTGTTGCCCAGGCTGGAGGGCAGTGGCACGATCTCGGCTCACTGCAACCTCCACCTCCCAGTTTCAAGCAATTCTCCTGCCTCAACCTCCTGAGTCGCTGGGATTACAGGCACACACTACAATGCCAGGCTAATTTTTTTCTATTTATAGTAGAGACGGGGTTTCACCATGTTGGCTGACCGGGCTGGTCTTGAAATCCTGACCTCAAATGATCCGCCGCCTCGGCCTACCAAAGGGATTCTCCTGCCTCAACCCGCTGTAAATAATTATTTATTTACAGCCGCCACCGTGCCCAGCTGTAAATAATTATTTAAATTATCCTTCCCACTCCACTGGTCAAAAATATAGCTTTCCTCTGCAGAATGTGGAGAAAAGGGGCTCCCCTGAAGTGTGTTAAAAGAGATGAGGATGGTCAGAAACATCTATCGGAAAAAAAAAAGGGAGCTATCTTCAAATAATACTGCAAAATATAAATAAAAGTTACATCTTAGTAAATAAATGTCTCCAGTTAATGGGAGGAAAGGTGTGAGGCTGACAGGATTACAAAGCAGAGACAGCAGGAGATAAGGGCACAGGATTTGGAGAATCATAGAGTCAACAGAGCCAGGAAATCAAAATCCTAGACCTAAACTGTACAATCAAAACTAGGATGTAGACAACTATTGTAGAATCAAAAGTCCTAGCCATATGCTCACCAGCCTCGTGGAATGAGACAAGTGATACCATTAGTCTCATCTGTAAAATAAAACGATAGTGTTTTCCCTGACTACTTCATGTTTTGTTACACTTGCAAAATGGTGCTATTCCGCTCTATGTTTCACTCACAAGCACAAAGAAGCGGAGCGGGCTGAAGATGGGATGCCTGTCACAGGAGGTGGGCCTCTCTCTACAACTTACCTGTCGCCTGCTGCTTCAGGAAAGGTACCTGGTAGGATCCAGGACCCACATGGGCCTCAGTGCTGCCACCTTCAGCCAATTTGAGCAGGCGGGGAGCCCGGTCATACATGGTGCTTGGGGTAGTGGGGGCGCTGGGGAAGGGCAGATGCCGAAAACGGTAAAAATAAGGCGGCTAGAGGAGGTGTGGAGAAAAAGGAAGCGAACACCACACTGAGGAGGCCGGGACACAGCTTCCGTAAATAGAGAGAATAGCGTTGGGGTTGTCTCCCCGCCCGCTCATTGGTATCAGATTTCCTCAAATCGATTTCCAGCCCTGTGGTAAAGTAGAGGGGTGAGCAACTAGAGATTAGACGTCTCACAAAATCATCAGTTTGCCAGGTGCACTCCACCAAAACTGAGGCTTACGGATGAAGACTCCCGCCCCGATGCTTCCGGCCCTCACTCCGCCCACTTCTCTCCGCCCGGAAGCCTGGGGAGGAGGCGGGCCCAGTCTCTGAGGAGCGCAGTGGCGGTGCCTTTCCGGGCCGAGCCCTCGGAGCATGCGCACCGAGCCGCGATCCTTTCCCAGCCGGCTTCACCCTTAGCCCTGCACGCCTTTAATAAAGGGAGACCAAGCCTCATAGCCCTTTTGATCCGGGTAACTACTTAGGTCCCGAACGTTTTTAAGAACAGAAGAATCGTAGAAAACTCGTTAGGAAGGTGAGGACTAACTTGAATTGACCTTGATTTGCTTCCCGACTCAACAAAACCTAGGAAAGAAAACAGCAGTAGCATGAAGCAGAGAGCTTGGGTTCCACAAGCTCTCCGCGGCTCCTGTAGCTTCACTCGTACTCACAGAGAAAAAGCACCTCTGAGCTTATCCCGTAGGTAGTCCAAACCGCTAAGACAAACCCACGGGTCAGGGCGGTGACAAGAAATGGGGAACCCAGAAAAAAAAAACACAAGGGTAAAAAAGGCAAAGAAAGAAATGGGGAACCCAGGGAAGGAGGCAAAAAGCTCCCAACTGAAGTCGTGCATGTGACTGAAAGCAGCAGCTTTTGTCGGATGCCAGACAACCACAATATTGATTTGTCTCTCTGTTTATAAAACAAAGCAAAGGCACTGAAAAAGCCCAGTCCACCCCCTAGTAAATCAGTGGGTCTCAACTTTGGGCAAAAGAAACCTAGCTTGTCCTTGGGGCTTAAGGAACCTATGTCAGAATCCACCTGTGCTTCTCTCAGGCTATTTTTTTCCAGCAAGAATTCTGTCCAGATTCTAAATATCCTCAAAGGCTTAGACAAATCCTACCTTGACCATACCTTGCCTCCAAATGATCTACAGTACTTTACTTTTTCCCTACTACAAGATTTTATAGTTTTCATACTCGGTAATACATACACGATTTGCCACTCAATTCTGCAACATTTACTGTGACTTAATTGTGCCATATATGTCGGGACTCTCTCCTTGCAAGGCTATATGCTTCTCAAGGACGTATCTGTAATAACCTTTTTTTCTGTTCAATAGCTAGCTAAATTATTTATTCATTTTAAAAACTCGAATTGGTTTATACTATAGGTTCCATACCCTGCTAAGTTATGAGGATACAAAGGCATAAGAAAGCCCCTGTCCTCAGGTGTTCTCTCTCTAATGGGAAAAGTGACGTATAATCCAAAATGAGAGTTGACAAATTTTTTTTTATGGTAGGAAAACACATATTGCAGTATATTGGAAACCTCTCACCAACTTCAGTTCTCCCTGTATTCTGGGAGAAACCCTCACAATTCTCTCAGTGTTATTTTAACCTTATTTTCGAAGCTGATACCTATACCCATTCAGAAGATCTAGATATTTACCATGACATATTAGAGTCACAGAGATGAAAGAGAAAAATTCATATTCTCTGCATGATAATCTAGTGGTACTTGTAAATTTGCCCCCTATTGCACATTCCTTAAGGATATCATTTGCCCTTGATGATCCAAACAAGGATATCAACCCAAACTGCAAACTCAGGTCTAGGCCATGCTTGCTGTAGGCACTGATGCAGACTTTTATGCCGTGTCTGATCATTCTGTCTGCAGCAGCCTACATTACTCTTTGCTTAGATATACATATTTGTTGGAGACTGGAAATTGAAGTGGTAAAGCAGGCTTTATATGCTTTCTGTCTGATTTTATTTTCAGCCATTGAACCTAACTTAATTTAGACAAAGGGAGTTCTTTGTAGCATCCCTCCTAGCTCATTTACAGACCTCTAAGGGAGAGTTTCTGACTGAGAACCAGCTAGGAATTCACTGTTTCTTTACCTTGCCTGCCTCCTGGATGAATGCTTTTTCCTCAAGGACTTAACAGAGAAAGGTAGTTGATCAATGACAAGAGTCCAGTGTTTTTGGCTCTTCTTGTCAGATCCTATCTAAATATCACATCATTCAAGTGCAACCTATATATTCTTCATAATTTAATAATACTTGGGCTCTCAAAATTCTGCATTCTTAACAAAAACAAAATCTTCCTTTTAAAAGTTTCTACTATGAGGCCAGGCGCAGTGGTTAACACCTGTAATCCTTAATCCTAGCGCTTTGGGAGGCCAAGGCAAGAGGATTGCTTGACGCCAGAAGCTCAAGACCAGCCTGGGCAACATAGAAAGATTTCACTTGCACACACACATGAAAAAAAAAAATTAAATATTAGCCAAGCAGGAGTTTGAGATTACAGTGAACTATGATGGTGCCACTGTACTCCAGCCTGGAAGGCAAGCAAGACCTGTCTTAAAAGAAAATTGTTTTAATATGAAAACTTCTATTTCTTTAGTCAATGTGGCCACTTTATATTTCCCAGCTATTATTTCCTCCTTATGGTTCAGTAATAAGAATAATGCACAGTATTTCAAGATTGGAAGATATTTTTTAATGAGAAAAATAAATCTTTTTCATTATCTCTCATTGTAAATATTCAATAGTCTGGAATTAGAATACTGCTAAAAAATTAACATGTTAACACAGAATTATAATCACATATAAATATGAAATAATTTGGTTCAGCATTTCTCAATTCCTGCAAAACAGTTTTAATGCTAATTAAGCACACTATATGACCACTTTACTGTATTAGTAATTCCATAATGGAAACTAAGTTTGAGCTAAGATTTATTTGAGTTCAAAATTTGGGTTCTTTCCATTTCTCCCTGCTGGCTTACACCAGAATAAACTTCAAAATGAAGCTTGAACAAGAACAAGGTTCAAGAAATCAAACTAATTCATTATTGAATATGTTGCCTACAATGAAGAACAGAAAAAGGACATTAGGTTAAAAACTAAAGAAATCCAAATGAAGTATGGAATTTAGTTAATAACAATGTATTAATATTGCTTCATTATTTCTTCCTATTTGCTAATTCCATCTGCACATACACACACACAAAAATTGATTTTGAATACAGGGTCTTGCTTTGTCTTCCAGGCTGGAATACCATGGCACCATCATAGTTCACTATAATCTCAAACTCCTGCCTGCTATAGGAGCAAATAGCAGAAATTCTCTATGGGTTATAGATTGGATATCTCTCTGTACTTTATAATTTTTCTGAAAATCTAAAACTTTTCTGAAATAAAATTTTACTTTAAAAATGGGCATGAATATCAGAAGAAAATTAATTCCAATGGTGTTTGAAATATTCCATATCATAGATAAAGAAATAATGCCTTCCATTTTATTCATGAATGTATATAACTTTAATACTAAAACATGTTCAAAAATCTACCAAAAAAGAATAGTACAATCAATCTCTACCATAAATATGTATCTAACAAATAAAATGAAACAGTAGCAAACAGAATCTAGCCATGCTTTTATAGGATAATATATTAAGACCAAATAAGTAAATTCTGTAATTGCTTGGATAATTCTGTTTTAGAAAACCACCGCGTAACCTTCTACATTAATAAATTATCAGAGAAAATAATATATGTTCATATCAATAGATGAAGAAAAGACAATTGAGTGATCCTCCTACCTAGGCTTCCCAAAGAGTAAAAAAAAGAAAAGGCATTTGATAAAATTAAAGGGCTATTTGTAATGATAATTCTACATTTAATGGAAATTGAGGAATGCTATTTTAATATAATAAAAAATACCTTGAAAATTAAAATCAATAAGTATTATCCCAAACAACAAATACTAAAACTATTTCAATTAAAATTAAAAACAAATACAAATGCCTCTATCATAATTATTATTACCTAATAATGGTGTGTCAGGCTTGCTTCAACAGTACATACACTAAATAATGGTGTATCTATTGAATACAACAAAATTAGGTAAAATAATGATATTAATTGGAAAGCAAGATATAAAAATATCTCTTCTTGCCTGTGATATAATTGGATACCAAAAAAGTACAGGAAAATGTAATAAATTACCCTAGAATTTAAAAAGAATTAAGTGCAGTGACCATATTCAAGTTAAATACATAAAAATCAGTAGTTTTTATCTATCCTAACAATTACCTAAAAAGGAAATTGGAAAAAAAATCATTTTAAATAAAGACAAAAATAATGACAGAATTATGCAAAGGAAAGGCATAGAATATAAACAAAGAATATATGAACAAATGGAAAGATGTCAAAGTTAAATAGAAAAACAATATTAAAATATTAATTCTCCCCAAATTAATATATTATCTTTTGTAATTCCAATTAGAATCCATCTGATTTTTTGATATAATAATGTGGGGGAATAGAGAGTATGAAAAAGAAAAATGGTGAAGAATAACTCCAATTTCCACAAGTCAGAAGATACAGTGGCTATAAAGCTATTATAACCAGATCAATGTGGCATTGGCATAGAAAAGACAAATAATCAGGAGAACTAAAGAAAGAATCCAGAAATGTTTCCTAGTGTATGTATGTTAATTTACTCGTGTGTGTGTGTGTGTGTGTGTCTGTATGGTGTGTGTGTATGTTCCAATAAAACTATTTATGGGCACTGAAATTTGAATTTCATATGAATTTCACATGTCATGAAATATTATCTTAAAAAAATTTTTTTCAACCACCTAAGAATGTAGAAAACATTTTTGTAATGGTGTGAGAATAAGGAAAACAGTAACAAATGCAGTACTTTCTTTTTCAAAGTATGAATAGAATGGTATGGCACTTTACTTTTCCTTCTAAGAACATCAAATGAATAATAAATAAAGTATTTTTAAAGTATGGTGTGTGCTTTTAGAAACTAAAAATTGATGAATTTGGCACTTCTCATTCTTTTAATTCAGTCTGTTAAAAATGGAAACTGTCTATATTGAGGTTCAAATCTCATATAGTTCAACTTATAAATTGTTGACAAGAAAATTGAAGAATATATTTACATGACATTGGTAAAAAGCTACTGTCTTGCATGATGGTCCAAAAGGAGTTTATAGTTTTAGGAGATTCTCAATTGTTGCGATTCTGTCTCAGCATAGTACAGCATTTTACTAAATATAGGTAGCTATATTTTCCTATTATAGATACAAACCATATTAAACTGATTTGTAGTTCTCATTGATTTAGAGGTTAAAGCTAGCCTGACAACAGGCTAAGTACTTTAAAAATAATTCTCTTGAATGATATTCAGTCTTAAAAAGGAAGGAAATCTTGTCACATGCTACAGCATGCATAAACTTGAGGACACTACACTAAGTGAAATAAGCCAGTAACAAAAAGACAAATACTGTCTATGAAGTGTTTAAAGTAGTCAAATTCACAGAAACATCAAGTAGAACTGTAGTTGCCAGGGGATGGGGTGGAGGACAGGAAATGAAGAGCTGTTGTTTAAGGAGTATAGAGTTTCAATTTTACGAGATGAAAAAATTCTGCAGCATAAATGTGCATAAATGTACATAACCTTAGTCACCTGCACATTTTAAAATGGTAAATTTTATGTAGTGTGTTTTTTTGCCACAATTAAAAATAAAATAATTACCTTAAGTTACATGAGTGCTTGTAAAATCTCAGATGTATGATGAAGTAGACTTTATTTTCACGGTTGTAATATGAAAGATTTGTTGACAACAGTCTTTTCCAGGGCAAATGAAAATTCTATTGAAGCCCAGTAAATAACAAGTATTTATTAATTGCCTACTATGAACAAGATATTGAGAGTTATGCATAACATTTTTATAGACATGTAGATGTATATATATAGTTCTACGTACACAGGTAGGTAGCTGCAGAAATATTTCCTAACATATTTGTAGTTGAAAAGAATTGATATTCATTACACATCATTAGGTTTCTGCACAACTCTTCTATATATGGTACTCAAATTTTTATTTGCTCCCACCCCCACCCTTTTTTTTTTAACATAGGTCTCAAAAGTATTCAGGTAATTCCAAATTCATGCAAACTGAAACCTGAAAATCATAACTACAAAGTATTCTACCAATTAATGTCAGCTAGCAACATACTAAAATAAAATGTTTTTTCTCTACCTTCTCTCTCACATTCCCTCTATTTATCATAATGCAACCTTTAACTCCTCTTTTCCTCCTCTTATCAAAACACATCCACAACTCTGATTCTCCAGTTCTCATGACAGGGTCTGGGGTAACACTACAGTGGACAAGGGAGAGGCAAGGAAGGGAAGAAAAGGCTTCAACTGTCAAGGGATCTTCCCTCCCTTCCAATGAGAATCTCATAATTTAGTAGTCTTCAGTCTCATTACAACTCTTCTTACTCCCCTCTTCACTAGTACACTCCGCAGAGAATGGTATACTAGATGAAGTAAACAAATCTTAGGAAATGCTTGGAATGACCACATCTAATTCCTAGGGATTGGCTAGAATATTTTCCTGTGCCTGAAATACACTCTTCCAGTATCATGTGTCCTAATTTTATTTTTATAATCGTATTTCTTATCTGTTTTATTAGGAGACAGACAAATAGATTGCTAGACTTATTTTAATCTGTAAACTTTGAGATTCTAGGAATGGAAAAATAAATCTTAAAAAAAAAAAACAAGGTTTTTTATTTTTAGTAAAGGGCACTAGATGGCACAATTCCACCAATTTGTGCTAATAAAATCATTCATCCTTTTATTAATTCACATATAAAATAATTTAGCTTTATAATTTCACCTAAATAACAGGAAACCTATATAACAAAGATAAAAGTTCTTCAAAATATAATATTTCTAATATACCACATTTTATATCCTTATTCATGAACATAGTAACCAGAATCCCAACCCTGCATGAATAATTTAAGTTAGCTAAACAGGTGTCCCTCTATAATGAAATGCACCAAAAACTTACAGATATTGAACATTAATTTGTATCAAATATACATTTTTATAGTATTGCTGATAATATAATAAAACTCTATCATGCAAGAAAGTGAACTGGTGATTTCACTGACTACAAATGCTTGAAATAAGGTACTAGAAAGACTATCTAAACATTTACAAGTCCGATTTATTTTTACTGCTTGCCTTAGACCTTAGATAGTTAGTTTCCTCAAGCCTAAAAGTGAAAAAGTTGATCTAGAAACAATAGGAAATGATTAAGGTCTACTCGAATTAGCATTCGTTGACTTCTTAGTCCTTTAAAGTACCATATTTACCACAGAAGTCCCAGATCTGTCCAGTGTTTTTAGTATCACTTCTTTTCCTGGGATTATTTATAGTTCAGAAAGTTTATCAGTTCTTGAGCTACATTTTGACATATAAAACATAGCACATCAGTCAAATAAACAGAATGTACACTGCACTTGGACCATCTTCCAACTGTGGCTTAGGCTCTTGGAGCAGTCCTGCCTTGCCATTAATTGGCAAACACCCCTGCTAGGTGGCGCAATCAACAGCAGTAGAAAGAGGTTCTAAGAGAGAAATGCCCCTACTTAGATATTCTTGCCTGATGAAAAACTCTTCTCTTAAGAGGAAAGTCGTCATCTAGGGCAAATGTAACAGCTTCTGGAAGGTCACATAAAAAGGAGTAGGGAAAATGATATCTACCTTGCTAGGTACACTGTCCCAAGCTATTCTACATACTAATGGAAGGATGGTATATAGCTAGATTTCTTTTACATTGCAACAAACTAGATAGAGCAGGGCGGTGGATGTGCAGGGGGGTGGGGTGTGGAACGAAAGAAGTGACAATTCCTGCAGAGAAACTCTTAAAGAAGTACTGGAGACTGTTGAAAGTTGAGTCTACAAATGGTTTCTCAATGGTAATAATAAGTGGGCAGTGGTTTCTCATAAGAAGTTGTTCCCAGGTATCTAAGGCAGCTTATCTATAACAGCTGGACTAATATTCTGTCTATATCTGCCATAATTCTATTAAATGTTTTACAGAAAAACTTGTAAGAAACCCCAAATTATAGCCAATTGAGCCTACCAGGACTCTGACCTACAGAACTGTGAGACAATAAATGAGTGTGGTTTTGTGCTACTAAATGTGTGGTAATTTGTCGTGGCAGGAGTAGAAAGCTAACGCAGTGGCCAAAGAGTTGTAAAATGCAGTCTTCTAGGAATTCTAGGGAAATTTTACTTACTTCTAAGTAAGTATTTCTTTTCTTTCTTTCTTCTTTTTTTTTTTTTAGACAGAGTCTTGCTCAGTTGCCCAGATTGGAGTGCAATGGCACAATCTGGGCTCACTGCAACCTCGGCCTCCCAGGTTCAAGCGATTCTCCTGCCTCAGCCTCCCAAGTACCTGGGATTGCAGGCACCCACCATTACGCTCGGCTAATTTTTGTATTTTTGTAGAGACGGG
The DNA here is from genome assembly GCA_963573385.1 of Cacajao melanocephalus. Lineage (NCBI taxonomy): Eukaryota > Metazoa > Chordata > Mammalia > Primates > Pitheciidae > Cacajao > Cacajao melanocephalus. The sequence continues at coordinate 6,711 of CAUYLG010017748.1, read as the reverse complement.
GTTTCACCATGTTGGCCAGGCTGGTCTCAAACTTCTGACCTCAGGTGATCTGCCTGCCTGCTGGGATTATAGTCATGAGCCACTGCGCCCAGCCCTAAGTAAGAAATTCTAAGTACTTATTTTACTTATTTCTAAGAAAGAGCCTCAGGACAAAACGGTGCCTCTTCTTTCTCTGGATATCGCATTGTCTAGACCTAATGACTAGAGCTGATTGTTGATGTAGAGGATTATGTTGATGGAATTCCTAAAAACTAGATCACCCTACAATCACAGAATAAACCTTATGTGGTGATAATGTATAGGATATAGGCAGAATAGAAACTGGGCAACTCTATCTCATGCCATTGAGGAGATTAACCCTAGAGCTACTAATTTGTGAGATAATAAATTTCTTTATTGTCTACATGAGTTTGAGTCAGGGTTTCTGTTACTTACAGACAAAACATTTTAACTGATAAGCTGTTGACATAACAGTGTTATGTGGTAGAACACTGGATATAGAAATGAGACACAAAACACTATGGTCTGGTGGTCTGGTTGCTTTTTACCTGTATAACCGTAGGCAGGTTATCTAGCCTCACCAATCCTGTATTTCCTCAGGAAACAAGTAGGAGTACTAATACCCAATGCACTGGGTTATTGTAAGAATTATATATGATACAAAATATGAAGTTATGGTAGCATAGTATCTGAAATACAATAATTATTCAACAAGGGGTCTTTGTCCCAAATAACATATAAATCAAAAAAGGAAAATTTGTTCAGGAAGAAAAAAGTTAACTAAGAAAAATTGTAAGATTTTTTAAAAGGTTTTTTTCTTAAAGGTATGGTAAAGGATAAATGTAAAGAATGTTAAGTATTAGAGACAATAATCTAATTTTATTGTTTTATTGTCTGATATGGTTTATTATTAAAGTATACAAAACTTTCAGAAAGAATTCTAAAATATTGTGTATTAGTTATGTTACAAACCAAATTCTAGTGTTAAAAGAAAGATAAAAGATTGTTTTAAAGTCATAAATACAGTTTGCAACCAAAGCAATTAACGTCATCAATTTATATTGACTATTTTGTTCCATCATGTCATCTGTTTGATTTAAATTTTAAAGGATTCACTAGTTGTTCTGAGATTAAAAGAGATATCTCACCTTAAAAATAACCAGTTATGAAGCACCTGTATCCTTCAAGTACTGAGTCTTCAACTAACTGTATTAGTTTGCTAGAGTTGCTGTAACAAAGTAACCACAATCTGGGCAGTTTAAGCAACAGAATTTATTGTTTCACAGTTCTAGAGGATAGAAGTCCAAAATTAAAGTGTTAACAGGGTTGGTTCCTTCTGAGGGCTGTGAGGAAATGATAAATTCCAGGCTTCTCTCCTTGACTTGCAGATGATCCTCTTTTCCCTATGGCTCTTCACATCATTACCTCCATGCAAGCTCATGTCTAAATTCCCTCTTCTTATAAGTACTCCAATCACATTGGATTAGAGGCCACTCTGAATGCCTTATTTTAACTTCAGTACCTCTGTAAAACCCCTATCTAAATAAGGTCACATTGTGAGGTACTGGGAGTTAGGACTTCAAAATATAAATTTGGGAGGACACAATTTAACACATAACACTATCTGAAACACATTCTCTGTCCTCAAGGAGCTTTCAGCCTAATGTGTGATATATATATTTATTCTCTGTCTTCTATTTATTAAACTTTGAATTTAAAGAGAAAAGACTAAGTTGCTTTTGTAATAATAATATGAAGTACTCGCATTGAATGAAGTGTAGTTTTAGGGGGATATAATACCAAGTTGGTACTTTCTAAAGATAATTGTCTTAAATACATGTCTCAATATTTGTTTGTATTAAATTATTATTTCTTTTATCTTGGAAAATTGATTTAAATCTAATATATCCAGCTGTAGTTATATATTTATTTAATTTCTCACACATGTAAGTATCTCATTTTCTTCCCTTTTAAATCTGCATATCTAATTAAATTGAACAATTTCAAAAAAGACTTTAAGGAAGATATCTCTGTAATGACACAAAAAATTTCTACCTAATTCCAATTTATATGGTTAAAAAATATAATGTTCAGTCATTAAAAGTGAATTTTAATTTTCATAGTATGAAATGCCAAAACATTGCCAATACTCAGGAATTTGTATCTAGTTAGTTAAATAAATATAAATACAGAAAAAGTCAGGGTTGCGATATAGACTTGGAAGTCAGCACACAAGATATATTAAAACGATGTTTGCAGGAGCTGAGTGCAGTGACTCATGGCTGTAATCCCAGCACTTTGGGAGGCTGAGACCGGAGGATCATTTGAGCCCAGGAGTTCAAGACTAGCCTGAGCAATATAGCAAGATCCTCTCTCTACAAAAAATAAAAAGAGATAGCCAGACATGGTGGCACATGGCTGTAGTCACTGCTATTCAGGATGCTGAGGTTGGGGGATCACTTGAGTCCAGGAGTTTGATACTGCCCTCTTGCCGTCCAGCCTGGGGAACAGAGCGAGACCCTGTCTCAAAAAAATAAAATTAAAAACCATGTTCAGAGACTGATTTGAGTAATAATAAAACTCTGATCTCCCACACAGCCAGCTCTATATAAATTACTCTTTCTTTATTGCAATTCCCGTCTTGATAAATTGGCTGTCTAGGCAGCATGCAAGGTAAATCGACTAAGCAGTTACAAATTTGGGAGTTCGTCTAGGATTGCCCCTGAGGCTACCTGCCTGTGGTTCAGTAGCCTCCCTCCAGTGATGGATCCAGTAGCCAGCCCAAGTGATTGAGACGTGTATTTAAAATAATTATTTTTAGAAAGTATCAACTTGGTATTATACAAAACACACCTGAAACTACAATTACTGCAATGTGAATACTTAATATTATCATTATTACAAAAGCAGCTTAGTCCTTTCTCTTTAAATTCAAAGTTAAATAAATAGAAGGCAGAGAATAAATGTATATATCACATATTAGGCCGAAAGCTCTTTGAGGGCAGAGAATGTGTGTCAGATAGTGTTATGTGTTGAACTGTGTTGTCCCAAATTTATATGTTGAAGTCCTAACCCCTAGTACCTCACAACCTTACTTAGAGAAGGGTTTTACAGAGGTATTGAAGTTAAGACATTCAGAGCAGTCCCTAATCCAATATGACTGGGGTATATACAAAAAGAGAAACTTTAGACATGGGTGTGCAGAGAGGCAAGAAAATGTGAAGAGCCATATGGAAAAGAGGATAAGTCGAGGAGAGAGGCCTGGAACTTACTCCCTCACAGCCCTCAGAAGGAACCAACCCTGCTGACACCTTGATTTTTGACTTCTATTCTTCAGAACTGTGAAACAATAAATTCCGTTGCTTCCACTGCCCAGATTGTGCTTATTTTGTTACAGCAACCCTAGCAAACTAATATAGATAGCTGGAGACTCAGTTCTTGAGGGGCTTCATAACTGGCTATTTTTACGATGAGATATCTAGTTTAATCTCAGAAACTACCAACTCCCTTTAAGTGGCCTAGTTCTCTTAGACTGAGGCTGACTCTGGTACTGTCTCTACTGGCGGGGCACTGCTGACCCAATGTACATGGACTTAACTGAAATAAAGAAATAGTCCTGGGAGACATCCCGTAACTGTAGCCCCATAGTGGGGTATCTGTCTGTAGCTCCACCATGGGGTATGTGTAACTGTACCCTATCATGGGGTACCTGTCTGTAGCCCTGCCATAGAGTATCTGTAGGTATAACCCCATTACAGGGTATCTGATTTGGTGAGTATTCTAGGTGCTGCAAATGCCTCTTTCCTTCTCCCAGTTGGTTTGGCTCCCTCGGGGTCTCGGTTTTTCTGTAGCCCCATGATGAGATGTCTGTCTATGGCCCCACTGAGGGATGTCTGTCTCACTTTGGCCCCTTCAGGTGTCTCAGTTTTTCTGTAGCCCCATGATGGGGTGTCTGTCTTAGTTTGGCTCCTTCAGGAGTCTTGGTTGGCTCTAATTAGTAGTAAGAGTCTTGGGAAACTTCTCAATCAGGGAGATTTCTCAGTTGGAGAATGGAAGGATAGTTTGGAAGGGATACTCTTGCAATTCTTGGTTAAGGATGTTGATTTAGAAGTCCTTCTGTCCATTTTTTCTTTGTGTGTGTTGTATATGTGGAGGGGATTTCAGAAGAAATTGCTGACAGGACTCCATCAGGTCTAACTCAAAGAACACTCCTTAGTTGTCTAGTCACATTTGGTGAGCCCTGAAGAAAGTTCAACAAGCCTGAATTGGAGCAACTATCTGCTCTCGTCTTGCCCAGAGGCCATTTATTGAATTATCGATCAGAGATCATCCCTCCCCAACCTGGAGTGGATCAGAGACAACAGGGACCAACAAGAGAAAATGTGAGCCTTGCCAGGTCCATATTGGATGCTGAGCAAGGTGACTAGTGTCTGTTTTGTTATGTGTACTTTGCTTTGACTGGGATGGAAAATGCTAAATCAGTTTCCCATGCAGCACATTGGGCAGTATCTTGCAAAATTGAGAATCTTTTGCCTATGGTTTTATAAAACAGAAAAGCGTGATTTTATTTTGTAAAGTAGCTTGAGCACAGCAAGCAGGGCCATCAAAAGCTCCTCCATTCTGGAAACTGCAGAAAAAGGGAACCCAAAAACCTGGTATGCCAACAAAAAGGGTAAGAAATTCTTGCCAGCCAGCCAGGTTTCTAGTCTCTCCCTCTCTCTCTCTCTCTCTCTCTCTCTCTCTCTCTCTCTCTCTCTCTCGTGTGTGTGTGTGTCTGTGTGTGTAATGGTAAACATCACTATTTGTCTCCTCTGCAAGAGTTTGATTAATAGAAAAAAAAATGAATTTGTGAGACTAGTCTTAGGCTGTTGCAAATCTGGTTTACATTGTGCTAGAATGTGTCTTTCTGTAATGGAGACAGGTGTATCACAGGATAGAACATGGGCTTAGAACCTCTATAAGTCTGCTTTTCATCCATCCCAGAAAGATAGTCAGTTACAAATATTGCTCCGTGTCCCTGAAACTAATACCAGATGAAATTTCTCTGTCTTCTTTTGTGTTCTTAAGAACTTAATATTGTGACCATGTGGGGATACTTTCTCTTGGTTTTTGCCATCCAAAGGACAAGAATTTGGAGGTTCAAGTCATAGTTAGCCCTAAAAATTGTCTTGAGCACTTAAGAGCCTTTAAAAAATTGAAATTGGCTGCCCTAGACTTCTTTTGGGAAGAGCAATAGAAACTGCTCAGTGTTGCATAGCTCAGTAGCTAAGCCCTTGTCTTTCGACAATGGCGACCTGGGTTCAATTCTTGGCTTCTGGAATGAATTCTTTCTGGTTTGCTATTTGTGTAACTTTGCCATTTGTTAAGGGTTTTCCCCCCATGGATAGCTTCTGATTTCCTGTCTTGGATTTTCCTTTTTCTAAACATGCTTGGGCAGATTCTAAATCATGTAGAAAAAAAAAAAGAAGCTGCTTACCATCTCTTTGAGACACCTTATGCATCTATGGTTAATTTATAACCTTTGTTAAAACTTATTAATATCATGTGAAAAGTTACCTGTGTTAGAATTCAAAAGCCAGAAATATTGGCTGTCCTTGTTAGAGTCTGGTAATAAGAGATTTAAGAGAATATTTTTTTAGGGGAAAAAAAAGTTTCGATGATTAAAATCAGCTTAATTAAAAGCAAATATCTAAGCTATATGTATTTAAAAGGATTTTATCCTTTTTCTCTTCTTGAATCATGTTTTTCTGAAAAAAAAAGTTTTTTTTTCTTCTCAGTAGACTAAATTGTTCTTCTCCATTTTGTCTTCTTGCCACTCTTGATGCCCACATGAGAAAGCCTAAGATAAATTCTAACAGCCTAGGACTCCTGGGGGAAAGCAGAGGAGACACCACAGACCCCATTTGTGGGAAAATCTCTGCTTCCCTCACAGAAGCCCAGGAATTGAAAGAGAATAGATCCCTCTAAAAATCCAAAGCTCTGTTCTGTTTTGCATTGTGTTTGCTGATGGTTTTGTCTTTTGTGGGTATCAGAAATTACTGTGCATTATGAGGGAAAGTTGGTGTGCAATAATAAGGTAGGAAATATACTTTTGGGAATGGCTAATGGCATTTATGGGGAGATACTCAGCTCTTTGCTGTTTCAATTAGAGAAGCATGCCCGACCAGCCTGACCAACATGGCAAAACCCTGTCTTTACTAAAAATACAGAAATTAGCCAGGCATGGTGGTAGACACCTGTAATCCCAGCTACTCAGGAAGCTGAGGCAGGAGAACTGAACCAGGAGGCTGAACCCAGGAGGTGGAGGTTGCAGTGAGCCGAGATCGTGCCACTGCACTCCAGCTTAGATTTAAATACATTCATGCATGCATACACACCACCACTATGGATCACTTGGATTTTGCTTTGGTCTTGTCAGAAGCGTTTGAACCAGAACAACTCTATCATGAATAGGAACTGGGTAAAATGAGGCTGAAATCTACTGGGCTACATTCTACCGGGCTACATTCTCAGATGGCACAGGATGAGGTAGAAGGTTGGCACAAGATACAGGTCATAAAGGAAGGCCTTGCTGATAAAACAGGTTGCAGTAAAGAAAGCCAGTCAGAAGCCACCAAAACCAAGATGGCGATGAGAGTGACCTCTGGTCATCCTCACTGCTACACTCCCACCAGCACCATGACAGTTTACAAATGCCATGGCAACATCAGG
>CAUYLG010017745.1:0-55351 GCA_963573385.1 Cacajao melanocephalus | reverse complement strand
AGAGATAGCATGGGGAGAAATGCCAGATATAGGTGATGGGGAGGAAGGCAGCAAATCACACTGCCATGTGTGTACCTATGCAACAATCTTGCATGTTCTTCACATGTACCCCAAAACCTAAAATGCAATAAAAAAATAAATAGGAAATAGTATCCAAATTTCTCCCCCTGACATCTTAGGTCCTATGCAGATGGTTCTCCACCTTGTCATTTAATTAGGGGAAACTCCCTCGATTCTCCTACACCAGTCTCCAGCTGCATCCAAGGTGGAGTCCTTGCTAACTCCTGTACTCAACAGCCATAATCTGTGCAAGACCAATGGTATTTTTTTACTCTCCAGAAGAAAAAAACTTTATTTTTCGCCCACTGCCCATCTCAAGCACAACTTACAACTGTTTCTAGACTGAAAAGGCCTCCAGTCACTTCAGACTTAAGAATAGTCTTTCACTGATGATTAAATATCCATTCTAGTGTCATCCTATAACAATATTCACACTGCTAATCTCCTTGAAGAATTCTCCCCACTTACCTTCAGTTCAATCTGAGCTAAAAATAAAAACCAACTGATACAGAAAGGGGAAACCCCAGTCACTGTTTCTGAACTTTGAGAAAGACTGAATGGCTAGTTCCCAATTACTCCTCTACATCTGAGATTGCTGGTATGTTCTGTTGCAGCTCTGGGAAGAGATGTAAGACATATTTCATATATTGTCATTAGAAATACGAATGTTCCAGTTTTGGGAGGTGAGAGAGAATCTACAATGAAGCCTAAAGGAGTCCATAAAGATCTCCAGTTCATGGAGGTGTCCACTGCTTCCCAAAGGTAGCAGCATTAATTCTCCAGAAGTTGAGTGTGAGGATCTCCAAAGTTGTTAGATGGCATAAAATTGTGGCATAAGAACTCATAGTACTCACAGCAGCACAAGAAAGAATTGTGGAAGGTGTAGACTCCTGTAAATTTAGAAATGAGAGACACTTCATAACTCATGCTTTACAATGCTAGGTCACTCTGTTTACAGTAGAAGAAACAAGCATACCACCTCCAAATTCAATTTGTGATATATCTGTAGTATTTCAGCATCACTGATTCAGAAATCCTCAATTCTTCCTCAGACACAAATGGTACCTCCCTATATTGACAAACTGTGAATACCTTTTCTGAAGGTGATCCATAAACTTTTGATGTAAACAAGCTTGCAAAAGGGCTAAGCAATGTACCAGACATTGCCCAAAAATACTGTTCCTCAGCTACTGTGAAAAGTACCATTCTTCTCCCTAGATTTCCATGATACCAAATACTGAGGATAGCCCAGGCTTTGCCGCTTTCTCAGCAGCTGGGTCAATTCTGGATAATCAACCACTGTGTCTCAGGACTTGTGACCTTATGTTGCACAGCTAGTCTCCAATATCCCCCAGAATAGCTCTGAGCGTCTGATCATTATTGTTTTAGTGAAAAAAAGTAATCATCATTTATTGCATTCATTAACAAAAATGTGATCTAAATCAGAAAAAAGAAAGTGTCATGTGGCATGTCACATTTTCATTCATTTCTCCCTCAAAAGAGATACATGAGCTTGGACCTCATTTCTTTTAAGCAATAAACATTCTAACTCCTAAGCTGAGTTCATTATCTCTTTCAGGGTTTCACATAGCCCCTATGCAGAACTCTGATTTAGAAAATAATACTTTGGATTATAAATATCTGTATATTCACCTGCATCTCTGAGATTCTTTTTACCTTTCCTCACATTCACCCTAAACTGTAATCCTTTGGGGGCTGTTTAAGTTATTTATTGCTGTGTAATAAACAACTCCAATATTTAGCTACTTAAAATAACAACATTGTATTGTCCCACAATTTTGTGTGTCAGTAATTTGGACAGTGCCCATCTGGGCAATTTACTTGCTCCATGTACTGTCAGCTTAGATCTTGTAGGTATCAGCTGGTGGATGGGTTGGCCAGAAGAATCCAAGCCAGCCTCATTCATTTGTTTAGGGTTTGGGAGGGGATGGCTGGAAGATTTGGCTCAGCTGTTATCATCCACTGGAATGCCTACAAATGGCCAATCTGCAAGGTGGTCTCAGGGTAGTAGAATTTCTTCAACGGTCTTCCAGGGCTCCCAGAGTGATTATTCAAACAGGCACAGAGAGAAATTGCATGGCTTCTAAAGACCCAGCTTCAGAAGCCTCAGAGCACCAGTTTATTCATGCTATATTGTTCAAACAATTCACTAAGGCCAGCCCAAATAGAAGGAAAAAGAACTCAGACTTATCTTTCAAAGAGCAAAACCAAAGAATATATTATTGTATTTAGCCTACTTTAGAAAATTCCCTTCATTTATTCAACACATACTTATTGATCCTCTTTGAATGCATGCCATACAATGTGCTAAGGACTGGGCATAGAGAAGTGAACAACTTAGATTAAAAAAGGCCTACTCTCCTATTACTCATCTTAACATACTCTGTATTCTAGCACAAAGTGCTATGCATGAAATATATAGATGTTGATGTAGTTTAGATATTTGTCCCCTCCAAATCTCATGCTGAAATTTGATGCCCAATGTTGGAAGTAGCACCTAGTGGAAGGTGTTTGGATCATCGCGATGGACCCCTCAAAAATGGTTTGGTGCCATCCTTTCAGTAATGAGTATGTTCTCGCACTATTTTGTTCACAAGAGACCTGGTTGTTTTAAAGAATACAACACCCCTTCCCCGCCCCTCCCCTCTTTTCCTACTCTCTTGCCATGTGTTGCTGGCTCCCCTTCCCTTTCTGCAAGAAGTGGAAGCCTCATGAAGCCCTTACCAGAAATGAATGGTGGCACCATGCCTCTTGTATAACCCTGCAGATACTGCAAGCCAAACAAACCTCTTTTCTTTATAAATTGCTCAGCCTCAGATATACCTTTAGAGCAATACAAAAGGACTAAAACATGCCCAATAAATTTTTAAGGAACTTAACAGGTAGGGTTGGAGAGTCACAGGAATGGACAGCTCTTCCCTTTAGGAGTGTTGAGACCAAAGCAATGGAGAAGGAAGAAGGAGCACTCCTTACCACTTTGACTCCTTCTGGGCAGCTGTCATATCTTCTGGTATGTTAAATGACGATGCCAAGTCGACCAGGTCTAAGCTTCGAGTTTGTCAGTGTTAACTGTTTACCCATTTTAGTGGAATGTATACCTAATGAAACAATCTCGTGCTTTAGATTGAAGGAAGAATATTTCGTTTCCAATTCTACTTTAGCTCTTCCAAGACTTAGGTGTCTTTGTTTTATGATTAAATTCAGAATGTTTTTGGAACATCTCTCTTTAGTACAAAAATCTACCTGAGTATTAAATTATAGTGATGACATTCTTATATACATCTGAGATACATCTGAAGTGTGTACATATAGACTATTGCGGGTATTTGGGGTGTTTTATTTGTTTTATTTCTGTGAGACTTGCCCAGATAACTTGAGAAAAATCCATACAGTATGCAGAATAACCCATCAGTTCAGTTTCCTTCCAAATTTTTCTGATGGCATTAAGTATTTCAGTATCAATGCACTCCCCCCGAAAAATCGATTGCTGTAACAACATGGACTCAAGATGCAATTTTAATGATACATTTCACAAGGCATGATGCAATGTTTAATATAATGTAAAGATGGTAAACTTATGACTTTTTCATAAAAAGCACATCATCTTTATAAAACATTATTTTAAGCAGAGCCCTTTCAAAGGAATGTACAAACAGCAATCTTTTTTTTTATTACAGTTGGGTTTTATCATATAGGCAGTTTTCAACTATCACCACAAAAGGCAATCCTCAGTGTAAGGGGAAATCCAGTTCCCCTCTTTACGTAATTTAAGAAAACCTTGCAAATAATAATGCATTTGGCAAGGTTCGATATGCATACACGCATATATATCAACTTAAGTATATATAAATATATAAATGTATAAATATATATTAGCTGCCAGTAGGTGTTGTCTAGTAAGATGGACCCTTTGGTATGTTTTCTCAAGTTTCCTTTTTCTTCACAAAAACATATGAATCTAGAAAAATGAGACCTTCTAAGAACAACTTTTGGACATTTGAACAATATGTCACCGAATAATGACATACCTTTCCAAGAGGAAATAATATTCTATTTTCTAAAAATTTTCCTTAGAAAATACAAAGAGAAAAATCTAATGTTGAAAGCAAACTTGCAAAAATGCATGTTCAAAGAGCTTTGATTTATAAAAGAGTAAGAAAAGATTGCTCCAGAGTCATTCATACTTGTACTTAATGAAACTGCATATATATTTTTCTATTTAACAACTGCATTTCATTTCTTTTTACCATCTTTATGGAAATATTTGTACAGATGGTTAATAGAGAATTTCAAAGAAGAAAAAAGTGATCATTTTCAGAAGTTAATCATAACTAGAACCAAATATAAGGAAACTAATATTAATATAAAATTATAATTTCCATTTTTAAAAGTTTTGCTTTTACAACATACCTTCTATTTTCTTATCTCTGAAAATAATAAAAATAACATGAAAGTCTGTTCATTCATTTCAGTTTTATATCTTAAGTATACTGCAACATGGAAGCCTCGTGTAAATTTCGTGAAAATTATTAGGTCAATTCTCCCTGGACATTTGATGTGAATATTGTAGATGATAATAGGTAAGATGGAAATGAATTTGGACTTTTAACCAGTAAAAATTAAAACATTTGTTCATCTTAGCAGAAATACAAATATTAAGATCTTGTCATCCATAGACACTTTCTAAAAGAATCCATAAAGGATGTTCATCAGCAAAATATACAGTGAACACAAAGGAGTCAAATGACAGAAACAAGTTATAGCCACAGAAACCCATAAAAATGTGTTGGTAAATTTAATCAAATATTCACTTATAAGAAGTAAATATAATCATATTAAAAATGTGTTCTTATGAAAGATCTGGTAAAAAGTCTAAACAATGAAAAGTGGAATATTGTTCATTGGGTAGGTAAAACATGAAACATTTATTATGCTATCCAAAGGAAGATGAAGATATTGATTAAGTCTGGATTTTGCTAGAAAATTTTATGGCTGTGTATGTTTAAAATTTTGAGTGAACACTAAAAAATATAATGATTTCCAAAGTAGCAGAAAAATGAAACAGGAAAAGGTTAATTAATTCAACTTACATATAAAAAAGGGGAAAAAATTAAAGCTTAATTAATAATAGAAATAACTGCAAATGTGCACCAGTAATATCAATGTACTTAAATGGACTAAACTCACTAATTAAAAATGATAAAGATGATCAGATTCATTTTTCTAAATCCTGTTAAAAATTTTTTATAATAGAATAATACTGGATAATACTGAATATATGAAATAGGACAATACTGAATATTTTAAATGGAATAGGATAAGTTATAAAACAAAAATACTGTATCAACCAAAAGAAGACATGTAACAATAAGAATTTTAGATGAAACGAATTAAGAAAAAAAAAGCAATAAGGATAAGAAATTACAATACCTAAAGCCAACAGTCTATGAAAAATTGTACAACTATCACGAATTTGTGTGTACCTAACAAGTTGGTTTAAAATACAGTTTCATAATGTTCAAAAGAAATAGACAAATATGCAATAATATACCTCTAAAGCAAAGAAAAAAATTGTAAGATTATAGAAGATTGGAACAACACAGTTAATAGATGTCATTTAAAAAGTGTATATTCACATTGCAGCCTACAAGCAAAAAATATATTGTTCTTTTAGACACATATGAACAAGCCTGGTGTGGTGGCTCATACCTGTAATCCCAGCGTTTTGGGAGGCCAAGGAGGTAGAATTTCTTGGGGCCAAATTCAAGACCAACATGGCCAACATTGTGAAACCCACACTCTATTAAAGAAGAAAAAAAAAATATGAACAACTATAAAACACATGAAAAAACATGAAGAAAGTCTTAACGAAGTCCAAAGAATAAATATTATACGGATCACATTTTCTTTTCTTTCTTTCTTCGTTCTTTTCTTTTTATTTATTTTTTTTAAATAATTTCAACTTTTATTTTATATTCAGGGGTACATATGCACATTTGTTACCTGGGTATATTGTTTGATGCTGAGGTTTGGGATACTACTGATCCCATCGACCAAGTACTGGACATGGTACCCAATAGTTTCAACCTTTTCCACTTCTCCAGTGTTTATTGCTGTCATCTTAATGTCCGTGAATACCCATTGTTTAGTTCCCACTTATAAGTGAGAACATGTGGTATTTGGTTTTCTATTCCTGTATTAATTCACTTAGGATAATGGCCTCCAGTCACATCCATGTTGCTACAAAGGACATGATTTCACTCTTTTTATGGCTGCATAATTCCATGGAGTATATGAACCACATTTTCTTTATCCAATCCACCTTGATGGGCACTAAAGTTGATTTCATATCTTTGCTATCAAATGACCAATTTTCTTAATTTCCATTTCAAGACAGTTGAAATAGAATTGCCAGATAAAATGCAGGACATCTAATTAAATATGAATTCCAGACAAATAAATGAATTTTTAGTATAAGCATGTTCCTACAATATTTGATACATGCTTATATTTTTAAAAAATGTTGTTTATCTGAAATTCACATTTCACTGGGCACCCTGTATTTTTATTTTCTAAATCTGGCAATCCTAGAAATATAAATCATTAATAAAAATACAGAAAACCAAAGCAAAACAAAACCAAGACTATGCTTGTCTAAGAAATGTGATCCAAATGTACTCTTTGCACATAAGATTGAAAGCAAATTAAGAAGAAAAGTACCTGAATGAAAAGAGAATGGCAAGGAAAAGAAGGAAAGTCTCACCCTTCCAGATATTCAAAGCATTATAAGGCTATGGTTTTTAAACATGGTAGTATTACTGCAGGAATACATACAGAAGGCCATGAAGCAGAATGAACAGACATGCATCCTTATATGGAAGTTTGGCATTTAACAGAGAACATTACAAGCCCAAGGCTGACAAGTGAGTTTTTAATAAAACTAATTGTAACAGGTTACTTTCCAAATGGAAAATAAAGTTACATTACCTCTCAACATGAAATTTTTATGCATATTGAAAACAAATTAAAAGTTAAGACTTTAGGAGAACATATAGAATATCTATTTGAGGTCAAGTTAGGAAAAGATTGTCTTATAAGAGCACAAAATAGTACATGAAGAAATATTGATAGCATTGTCTCTACATCTTCAAAAAGTCTATGGAAAACCAAAAGACTAGCTACAGACTGAGCAAAGGTACTTTCATTACATATGATCAACAAGAGATAATTAGTAGCAAATTTATGTAAAGAACTCACACAAATAAGCCAGAGAAAAGCAAATTACTCAATAGAAAAATGGGCATATGATATCAAAAAATAATTGATAGGAAAGGGACAATTTGAACTTCCAGTAACTATGAAAAGATGTTCAACCACACTAATAATTGGGTAAATGAATGATATCACCTATAAGATAGGCAAAAGCAATAAAAATTAAAATATGCAATTGACAAGTATTGTCTGATTTCAAAAGTAACTCTACTCTTTATTAGTTGTATGACCATGGTAAGTTATTTAACCTATATTTTGGAACCCCTACATTGGAAAGTATCTTGATAATGTCTAGTCGAGATTGAAATGTGTATAATTCTAATTTTAACAGGCGGAATACAATCCTAAAACAACTATGATTTTCCCTGAAAATAGTGTTGAGTCAATAGAGCAAGTTGCAGAATTATGCATATCATTTAACACCAGTTATATTGTTTTAAAACAAAGTAGTACAATATAGTATTTTGAGTGCACAAATACACGGCAAAGTATAAGGCACAGTCAAGAAGGACACATGCCGACTTCATTACAGTGTTACTTAAGGGAGAAAGCAGTTTGGATGAGGGATAAGTTGAACAAAATCTAAAGGTAATATGGCAAAAGTTGACATTTGCTAGTTCTGGGTGCAAAGGATTTTGTTACCTTTCTTTTTTGTGGTGTCTTCTACTTTTGAAATATTTGTCATTAAAAATACATGAATTTTTCCACAGGGATTTAAGAAAGCTGTTACATAAAAATCTGTATTTTGTATACTAACAGTAAAGATTATTATATTTTATAAAACAGATAATTACAGAGCATGTAGAATTTTAACCATTTTGGATGTAAAAATGAATTAAAAAGTCCGGATAGCTTCTTGATTATTGAAATATTTACAACCAGATAATGATAATATTACTATTAGAAATAGTAATAATATTTATTCTAACTAGTTGTCCTTTTGAAATAATACCATAGAGGCAGGGGAGGAAAACAGCAAGTATCACAGGTGGACTAAGTTTCAGATTATATTATTAATACAGAGATAAGCTTAAATAGTCTTTAAAATATGGAGTTGTTTGCAGGTTCTTTAAATTATTCATCTTAATAACCAAGTGACTGAGTAGAAACTCTGACAGCAGATAATTCAAACTTGAAGCCATTAATACACACTTGAAACACACGTATTTTGTCCAGTAATTGGAAGAAGACCTGCGTGCTGTAGATTTCAGGTATGTCAATGGCAAATAGATTTTTTTGTTCTAAAAGCTTTGTTATATTCTTGCTTTAATGTTGTGAATGGTCAGTAGAAAGGGAATAAACCTCTGAAGAGATGAGTAAATTTGCCAATTTTATTAATGATACTAAAGGTCTTAATATTTCTTTAGAAGAGGTTAAACATGCAAACTCTTTCTGACTATATAGCCTGTGTCTTAGGGAACTAATTTAGTCCAGGCCAATCTAATAACTACTATGACTCATTGCTATGACACTACAATGTATGGTCTATTATTTATAGTCCTTTAAAAATATGAATAAGAACTTATTAATTTCCTCAATTATAATTTACCTATTCTGTCATATCAATCTAGTTAAACTGGCAAAAATCAATGCTTCACCGTGATTTGCTTAGTCATTTCTATTAAACACTTTGTTTACTGGCATCTAGAAGACCTGCACAATTAGAGAGTTTTCCATGGTAGGGATCTATTTTTTCCCACAAAAAATAAAAACAAAAGTCTCATTTAGAAATGGCATTTTAATTAAAATATATTAAGTACCAGTTGTGTCCAAAGCTATAATTTTTATTTCAAAAAAATCTTTATTAAGTGATGTTTTTACTTAGCTTGACATGGAGCCAAGTTCAGCGACTAATAACAAAGAAAATCACTGTTAACTTTATTAATGACCATTTATCTCCATATTATATTCCAAATCAATGGTACTAATTTGTTTTAAATAGCTATAATGCTGGTGGCAACTGAATTTTTCAGTGTTTTTAACTATTAATCATGCCTCCCCTTTTTATCCCATCCAGAAATTAGTAGGACGTTTCTGTTGCTTTTTACATTTCATATCAACATTCTAACTCAGCTGAAAGCAAGGCAGCTCTGCAATGGACTATTTAATTCAAACTGGCAATGGAGGTGGGAGGGGAGTTTGGATTGAAAGTAAAAATGTGAAATGCTTCAATTGATTGTATGTTTAACAACTACATTAATTAAGATCAGACTATTTCTATGAATTCATTTCCTCATTGCAAGTGGCAGAGATTCTATCAGACAGAAACTGGTGTAAATCCCATGCAAATGATTTTTATTGAACATGTACTGCTCACATTTTAGGGACTGTATTCTACCTAAATAATGCAGGAGCATGTGATGCCTGCCAAATCCCACGCAACGTTGAAACCCCAGTTAGTGTTTTATCTTTAAAGAGAGAGCTCTGCATCCTTTTGGCAGCTGATGAGTTCAGATAGAAAACATGCCAGGAGTGTGGACCAATGCATTATCACACGCACCCCCCGCCGCATAACTGTGCCTCGTCATATGCCATAACATTGGCAAGCAGAGCCCAGAGCTCTTTAAGAACAAGAAGAAGCTCATAAATAATGGTTGAATCACACGAGGGATAATTAAATGAGACAACTGAATGCCAATGGACTCCCCAGCAGAAAATGCTCCTCAGTGAGGATCTTTCCTGCCCGGCTTTATTTTCTTTTTCTTTCTCAGTTTTAGTTCTGACTAGCAGTTCATTACTGCAGATACTTTTCAAATGAGAGTGTTTTTAAAAATTGTCAGACTCTGGAAAACATTTCGAGACACTCTCATATTTGGGAATATTTCTTCAACATATATAAACATATCAATATATTCTTATTTTAAATTTTTTAGCTCTAGCCTCACTATTTAATGGCGTATACCTGCTTGACAAACCAACCACAGATAACACTCCTGAAAAGCAAAAGGGGAAATTTTCATAATGTGCAAAATCTCAGTGATTTGTGCGTCCTACAATGTGAGTAGAATTCATTCATTCTTTTCATTTAGGATAAATGCACATCAATGTTATAGCTGCCTCCTCATTCTTAAAAAATGAGATTCACAATGAATTTCAATGTGTCTCCACCAACCTCCTCCGAATTCTTTTTCAGAAATGCTTAATGTTTCTGGCTTGACAGCTTTGTGCTCAAGGTTGACAGGATATTTTTAGTATCCTAAGTATTTTAAAGGCTCAGAAAAATCTAGCTCTGGTTTGCTTGTTTATGAAATACATTTAGCAGACAATTACAGTTCATTTAATATGCATTCATTGCAGTCTGAGAAAAAAATGCCTTCAGCTTTTTTGGCAAAATGAAGAGAAATATGTATTTTCTCACACTGAGGCCACTCAGAACAGGGCATACTCACTGATCACTGAGGATTGGGCACCTCAGACAGTGAAAGGGAAGAGGTGTAGAAGGAGGTAAACCTAGTTTGGCCCTACTTCTTAATCAAGAAGGAGAGGACAAAGAGCCTGGGGTCACCGGCCCAACACATTCAAATTTAGTAACAAGATAATACTGAATAGCAGTGCAAAACTGCACCTCAATTTCAGGCAGCCTTCTGAAAAGTTAAGTGAAACTTGCATTATCTCCTCTGCCAGATGAAATATTTATTTGGCACCCATCGTGTACCAGGCTGTGTGGTCAGTTTTGGAGCTAAAAATGTAAATAGAACAAGGTTGGTCACTGCTCTCTTGGTGATTTCTAGCCAACTAAAAGGGCAGAACAAAGAAATAATTAATTAAAACAGCGATGATATATCTAACACAGCACAGTATCACTTATGCATTCTTCCAGCCTGAAACGCAGACTATAAATCTAAACATAAAGAAAATCACACAAAACCAAAATTGAAAATGTCTCTTTAAAAGAAAAAGCGGAAGTTTTTTTAAATGTTAATTTATCGAAAAAGAAAATAAAAGCCGTGGAAATTGTATGAGACTAATGTTTTAAAATTAAAGATATAAGAAAACCAAATGAGCCTACACTGTGTCCTGTACTATTAGAAATGCTTTAAAAAGAAATTAGTGGGTAAATCAACAAAAAACATGATAGGTGGTAATTAGATAAAAGTAATGTACCAATGTGAAGCTTACTAAAGGTGATAACTCTACTGTGGTTATGAAAGAGAATATCTCTATTCTTAGAAATTACACACAGATGTATTTAGGGATAAATATGTCATCCTTATTTGCATAGTGTATGCAACCTACACTCAAATGGTTCAAAAAATAATATCCTATGTATGTGGGGTGTTGTGTGAGGGAGAGAGAGAAAAAGTAGAAGAGAGAGAGTGAGAGAGAGAGTGAGAGAGAGAGGAGAGAATGCCAACAACAAGGCTAGTAAGACAAAATATTAACAACAGGTGAATCTGGGTAAAGGATTCTATTTACTGTTCTTGAAACTTCTTGGTAAGTATGAAATTATAAACTTATAATGAAAGTTTTTTGCTGAAAAGAAAGGTTGACTTCAGTTAGCAGTAGACCAATAGCTGTTTCTCTGTACCTCTCTGCTTTGCATTCTATAGCTTGGCCTCCACCCTCAGATTCCATAGGCCATTCCCATACCTCAAGAATCTCATCATCACTTTGGGAGGCTCAGGTGGGTGGATCACGAGGTCAGGAGATAGAGATCATCCTGGCTAACATGGTGAAACCCCGTCTCTACTAAATATAAAAAACTAGCCAGGCGTGGTGAGTCTCACCTGTAGTCCCCTACTCCAGAGGCTGAGGCAGGGGAATCACTTGAACCTGGGAGGCAGAGGTTGCAGTGAGCCGACATTGCACCAATGCAGTCCAGCCTGGTGACAGAGCAAGACTTTGTCTAAAAAAACAAATCTAACCATCAGATCCAGACTTTATGCCAAATGGTTGCATTTACTTGCTAGGGATGCCATAGCAAAGTACACAGATTGGGTGACTTAAATGCAGATACTATTTCCTTACAGTTCTGGAGGCTAGAAGTCCAAGATCAAGGCATTAGCAAGGTTAATTTCATTCTGAAGCCTCTGTCCTTCGGTTCATAGATGTCCATCTTATCACTGTGTCTTCATGTGGTCTTTCATTGTTGCATGTCTATACTAATCTCTCTCTCTCTCTCTCTCTCTCTCTGATTTTCTACAATTTAGGATTTTATTTCCCTTTAAGTAGCAAAATTGTTATTTTCTCAAAGAAAAAGAAATGGCAGCTATACACAGAGTGGTGTGTCCTGACATTTTAATTTAAATTTGTAAGTTTTCTTTCCTTTTTTTATTGATATATATAAAAGCTTTGCATATTTGGTGGGTACATGTGATATTTTGACACAAGCGTATAATATATAATAATCAAATCAAGGCAATTGGGATATCCATTACTTCAAACATTTATCTGTTTTGTGTTGGGAACTCTTCATTTTCTTCTAGCTATTTTGAAATATACAAGAAATTATTGTTAACTATAGTCACTCTACTGTACTATTGAATACTAAAGCTTATTCTTTCTATTTAACTGTATTTTTGTATCCATTAGTCAACTTCTTCTCAGCTCCCTCCCCTCCTTCCTATCCTTTGCAGCCTCTGGTAACCATCTGTCTCCTCTCTGTCTCCATAATTTCAATTGTTTTGATTTTTAGATCTCACAAATAAGTGAGAACATATGATGTTTGTCTTTCTGTGCCTGGCTTACTTTACTTAATATAATGACCTCCCAGTAAGTTCTATCCATATTGCTGCAAATGACAGTATTCCATTCTATGTTATGACTATTATATATATTTACCCCCTTTTTTTTAATTCATTCATCCATTAATGAAGGTAGGCTCACTCCATATTCTGGCTATTACGAATAGTGCTGCAATAAATATGGGAGGGCAGCTATATCTTCAGTATACTAATTTCCGTTCTTTTGGAGGAATACCCAGCAGTGGCATTGTTGGATCACATAGTAGTTCTACTTTTAGTATCTTGAGGAAACTTCATACTGTTTTCCATAGTGACTGTACTAATTTACATTCCCACCGATAGTGTACAAGAGTTCTGTTTTATCTGCATCCTCACCAGCATGTGTTATTTTTTGTCTTTTTTATAATAGCCATTTAAATGGGTTGAATGACATCTCATTGTGGTTTTGATTGGCATTTCCCTGATGATTAGCAATGTTGAACTTTTTTATATGCCTATTAGCCACCTGGATGTCTTTTTTGAGAAATGGCTATCCAGATCTTTTGCCCATTTTTAAATCAGATTATTTGTTCTTGTGAGTTTTGTGGGGAGGTGGGGGTTTGGTCGGTTGGTTGGTTGGTTTTTGCAGTTGAATTGAGTTCCTTATACACTCTGGTTATACATCTCATGTCAGGTGAATAGTTTGCAAATACTTTCCCCTGTTCTGTGATTGTCTCTTAATTTTGTTGTTTTCTTTGCTGTGCAGAAGCTTTTTAGCTTCGTGTAAACCCATTTGTTTATTTTTGCTTTTGTTGCTTATGCTTTTGATGTCTTACCCAAAAATCATTGTCCAGACCAACGTCTCCAACATTTTCTCAACATTTTCTTTTAGTTTTTTATAGTTTCAAGTTTTATATTTAATTGTTCAATCTATTTTGAGTTGAGTTCTGTGTATGGTGAAAGACAGAGTTCTAGTTTCATTCTTCTGCATATGGATATTCCATTTTCCAAGGACCATTTTTTAAGGACACTGTTCTTACCCCAATGTATGCTGTATTAGTCCATTCTCACACTGCTATGGAGAAATACCTGTAACTGGGTAATTTATAAAGAAAAGAGGTTTAATTGACTCCCCATTCCACATGGCTGAGGAGGTCTCAGGAGACTTACAATCATGGCAGAAGGCACCTATTCACAGAGAGGAAGGAGAGACAAAGATTGCCAGCAGAGGAAATGCCAGACGCTAATAAAACCATCAGATCTCATGAGACTCACTCATTATCAAGAGAATATCATGAGGGAATCACCCCCATGATTCAGTTACCTCTACCTGTTCCCTCCCTTGACATGTGGGGGTTATGGAGATTACATTTCAAGATGAGATTTGGGTGGGGACACAGAGCCAAACTCTATCATATGCACTTGGTACCTTTGACAAAAAGGAGTTGGCTATAAGTACATGGATTTATTTATGTGTTATTTATTTTATTCCATTGGTCTATGTGTCTGTTTACATGCCAGTAGCATGCTGTTTTGTTTACTATATAGCTTTATAGTATAATTTGAAGTCAGATAGTGTGATGCAGACAGGTGTGCTCTTTTTGCTTAAGATTTTTTTAGTTATTTGACGTCCTTTTTTATTCCATATGAGTTTTAGGATTGTTTGTTCTATTTCTGTGAAGAATGTCATTGGTATTTTGATAGGGATTCTATTGAATCTGTAGATTGCTTTAGGTAATATGGACACTTTAACAATATTGATTCTTCTAATCTATGAGCATAGAATATCTTTCCTTTTTTTCATGTCCTTTGCAATTTCCTTCATCAATGTTTTATAATTTTCCTTGTTAAGATCTTTTACTTCTTTGGCCAAATTTATTCTGACTTTTTTTTTTTTTTTTGGTTATTGTAAATGGTATTGCCTTCTTGATTTTTTGTTTTTTAGATCAACTACTGTTAGCATATAGAAATACTACTGATTTTTGTGTGTTGATTCTGTATCCTGAAACTTTACTGGATTTGTTAATCAGTTTTAAGAGTCTTTTAGTGGAATCTAGGATATTCTAAATATAAGATCATGTCTCCGCTTACAAGAATAATTTGACTACTTCCTTTCTAATTTAGATGTCCTTTATTTCTCTCACCTAACTGCTCTGGCTAAGACTTCCAGAACTATGCTGAATAGTAGTGGTGAGGATGGACACTCTTATCTTGCTTCATATCTTACTGGAAAGGCTTTCCATTTTTCCCCACTCAGCTGTGGGTTTGTCATATCTGGTCTTTATTGCTTTGAGGTCTATTTCTTCTATACTCAACTTGTTGAGAGAGACTAATCTCTTTTTATTAAAGCACCAGTTATATTGGATTAAGGCCAATTCTAGTGAGCTTAATTACCTCTTTAAACGTCCTCTCTCCAAATACAGTCAAACTCTGAAGTACTAGGTGTTTGGACTTCAACACATGAATTTTGCAGGGGCACAATTCAGCTCTTTACAATGGTATTTGATGGTTGGTCGGTCAAACAAGATACATAGTATGAGGTTTCTGAGAAAGAAGGATGATTATCCCTGGTAATTCCTATGAAAGAGAGAGCTTGTTTCACTTTTGCAGGAGTCTCAGAAAATCTGTTGTTGCTGTATCAGTGCTTTGGGGGTCCGATGTCATTCTTGCCACATTTATTATGGCCAGAGTGATAAGATTAGACTGTCATTTTGGCCCATCCTTAAAAGTGAAGGGGAACTCTAAATCACATGGAGAATAAGTAGTGCTTTTCCAAAAGAAATGTGGGATATTATTAGTAAGTGGTAAGAATACTAAACAATCCTAAATAAAAAGCATGTACTGCATTAACTCAACCTAAAAGGTGGCAAAATCCATCAAGCTATAAAAATAGAAAATCACTGTGTTGCATTCACCATAGTAATTATTGACTCAGGTAAGAAAACCAATGAATGTAGGTTGGGGAAAAAGAAGATATTCATTGTGTCAATGTATCACTTTGCAGACTACATATTACTACAATGGAAAAGTATGTAAGATACCAATTAACCAAAACTATATAATTTAGCAATCAGTGAAATCACAAGATCACATAGATAATATTTCTGCAAAAAAAAGTTTCACTTGGATGTAATTATGAGGAAAAAATCCCTGACTACTCAAATGCTTTCAAAAATGCCAGTATCATAAAAGGCAGAAAAAGCATGGTAAATTATGCTAGATTAAGGATACTAATAAAACATGGCAAATGAAATGTAATGTATGATTTAGGTTGGATCTTGAATCAAATAAGACAACAACAAAATGTTATAAAAGACACTGCTGAGACATTTGGAGATATTTGCATCTGAACTATACATAATGGAATTGTCAGTGTTAAATTTACATAGTGTAATAATTGTATTTTTGTCTATGGAAGAGAATGTCCTTGTTGTTATCAATGCATGCTGAAATACATCAGGGAGTATTTGAATGCTAAAAATCACATGTGTCCTAGTATTGGCTTACTCTTAGGAAGTGAAATAGATTTCATCAAAAATAATAAAGGCTTTGATGTTTATTTTCTTGAAATTTTCAGTCTTCTATGGTGTCAAATAACTATTGATATTCCGTTGGTTCCTTGAACTTTTCTTCGTCTTTAAAATGAGAAGAATATAAAGTATGAAGAGTGTCACTGTTAAAAAGTGCACTGCTTTTACAATATAGAGAAAGGAAAATTGGAAGAACTTGTTTGTAACCTTATCAAAAAAACTCAGTATTCCTTTATGCAAAAGGCAACTGTGACAGTGAAGGAAATTGGGGCATACCATGAACATATATCTAGAATATTTTTTAAATGCTAAAGACCCAGCATTTTTTTTCCTGCCTGTCTCCTTTTTTAAATTTCTTCCCTCCACACTAAAAAATGAAAATTATCTGGTTTCTTATGTCAATTTTTTCTTTAAGCAACAACTTCTGAGTATCTTCTTTGTGAATTTATAAAAAAAAAAAAAACCTCTTCCTGTAGATAATTTGGGAAGATTATTGATAGAAGGTGGGGCAGCTAGCTTTAACTGAATAGTTCTCTCCTTTACAATGAAAATCTATAAATTTATGATAATTTATAAGTATGAAGATTTGACATGTTTCTTGAAGGCAAAGAGGTTTTGGTTTTGAGAATTTTAATTAAAAATTTAATTAAAAACAGAGACTCAAAACTGTAGCTAAACTCCAGAATAATGCCCAACCCATGCTCACTTCTGGTTTCATATAATGTGTCAGATAGATAGCCTAAGTCACTAATGGTGGTTACTTTCTTATAGGATATTAGGAAACAACAGATGCCTTTGTGACAAGTCTGTATTTACACGACAGCTTCATACCCAAAGAAATCATATAACTGACTTAGCTCTCAATGTTTCCAAGAGTTTCTAGTTCTTTTGCAGCAATTCAACAAATTTGTATTCACTGTTCCTTTCATGAACCTACATTTGCTTTTTTTCTTCCTAATATATAAATAATGGACAGAAACTTATCCAGGCAATCACCATACAACTTATCACTATTTATAAAATCATATATTTATTAATTCATTCAATGCTTAATGGCAGTTGTTGTTTTAGTAATCTATAAAATATCACAAACCACATCAAAACTTTGTGGCTTAAAACAAACGCAACCTTTCATGATATCTCACAATTCTGCAATATAAGCCCAGCTAAGCTAGGTAGTCCCTCTGTTCCATGTGCTATCAGCTGAGGATGTAGTCATTATTCTCAACTGGGCTGAAAAGTCCAAGATGGCCTATTCACAGGGCTGGCAGGCAGTGCTAGTTATGGACTGAAATATCAGGTAGGGCTGTTGACTAAAGTGACCCATTTTCCTCCACTTAGTCTCTCCACACAGCTTGGGTTCACAGCATGATGGCTGCCTACACTTTCTTAAGTCCAGATTCAGATGTTACACAATGTCATTCTGTCACATTCTGTTTCTAAAAGCAAGTCACAGGGATAGCCCAAATTCTAGGGAAATATAGAAACAAAAAACGTATTTACTATTACTACTATAGAATTTATTTACAATAAAATACACAACAGCAATAGCATACAGAGGAGAGAAGGGAGATAAATGCAGCTAAAGTGTCTTATGGTCCTTTCATTTTTGCTAGCTCAAGAAGTCTGATGAATCGGTGACCTAAGCATCCATCTCATGAAGTTCCTAAAACCAGTAAATTATACCCAACTGGTACAATTTATAAATAGAAAAAAAATAAAGAACAGATGATAAAGAAATAAAACACAAAAGTAAAGTATATGATCAGCAAAGTAGAAGCTAGTCCATTGAAAAGAATATAAAGTTAATAAATTTCTGAAGAGAATTATAAAAAAGATAGCATAAATAATGAAAAGTCAAAGTGGATAAAAAAGACAAGACTATAACTCTTAAAACCATTATAAAAATAATACCATAACATATTTCTGTCAATATATTTTAAAATTGAGATGCAGGGACAAATTCCTAGAAAAACACAACATAGCAAAATTGACCCCCCAAAAATAGAAAATCTGAATAGTCCTGTCTATTGTAGGTTTTGAATATATTTTTTTAACATCTCCCACGTTCACACAAATGCATGAAACCTTTAGGTCCAAAAAGTTTTACCAGTAAATATAAAACATATAAAGTATAAAATAAAAGAATGACACCAATTAATAAAAACACTATTAGAGAATTAAAAAATCCTTAATAGTGACAATTTCGTTTTACAAGACCATAATAACCTTAACACAAAATCTGGTAGAACTTTATAATTTTTAAAAAAAGGTTAATTTTATTTACTAGTATAGATTTAAAAATACTAAACAAAAGTATAAACACACTGAAATTACATATATATATCACATGACTCAAAATGTTAATGTGTGTTTACTAAAGATGTGTGTGTGTTGTATATGTGGGTTTATACTATATTTCAAAAAAAACAAGTCTAATTTTATGCTACCAATATAAAAATATAAGGTCAATTTAACATCAGAAGATCATCAGTGCATTTCACTACATTAACAAAATAAAGCAAAAAAAATCATATTTTCACCGCATTGAAAGAATAAGCAGAAATTATGCTTGAATATTTTATAAATTTTAATATCAGCTCATGGGGGAAAAAACCCCTTAGAAAACTAGAGAAGAAAGGAAACTTACTTAATCTAATAAAAGATACCGATTTTTCTGAAAGAAATACAGCAGACCAGGCATGGTGGCTCATGCCTATAATCACAGCACTTTGGGAGGCCAAGGTGGGTGGATCACAAGGTTAGGAGATAGAGACCATCCTGGCTAACACTATGAAACCCCGTGTCTATTAAAAATACAAAAAATTAGCCAGGCATGGTGGCATGCACCTGTAATCCCAGCTACTCAGGAGAATCGCTCAAACCTGGGAGGTGGAGATTGCAGTGAGCCGAGATCACAACATTGCACTCCAGCCTGGGCGACAAAGTGAGAGTCCTTCAGGAAAGAAAGAGAGAAAGAGAGAGAGAGAAAGAGGGAGGGAGGGAGAAAAGAAGGAAGGAAGGAAGGAAGGAAGGAAGGAAGGAAGGAAGGAAGGAAGGAAGGAAGGAAGGAGGGAAAGAAGGAAGGAAGGAAGGGAAGGGGGGATGAAGTGAAGGGAGTGGGGAGGGAGGGAGGGAGGGAGCGAGGGAAGGAGGGAGGGAAGGAAGGAATGACATATAAATTGACATTCTCTCCTCTTTAAAACATTTCTTGAGGCCAAGCGTGGTGGTTCATGCCTGTAATCCCAGCACTTTGAGAGGCCGAAGTGGGCTGATCACGAAGTTAGGAGTTCCAGACCAGCCTGGCCAACATGGTGAAACCCTGTCTCTAAAAAATTAGCCAGGCGTGGTGGCAGGCACCTGTAATCCCAGCTGCCCTGGAGGCTGAGGCAGGAGAATCGCTTGGATCCAGGAGGCACAGGTTGCAGTGAGCTGAGACTGCGCCACTGCACTCCAGCCTGGGCAACAGAACGAGACTCAGTCTCAAAACAACAACAATAAAAACATGTTTTGAATAGGTGCTGTGAAGCACATGCCTGAAGTAAAAATCCAGGAGTATACAGGGTATTCAGTTAAAAGTAAGTCTCCCTGGTACAACTGACCTCCTTCTCCCAGGTCCCCAGAAGCAACTACTTTTACAGTTTCTTGTGTATTCTGTAAATATTCTTTGCAAGTACAAAGTATATTTAAAGATCTCTCTTTCTCTTCTTTTTTTTTCCACACAAATGGTAGCATACTCTGTCCACCATTGTTTCTGTACCTTGCTCTCTCCACTAAAGAGAGAATGCTCCCTTTCTAAACCTACAAACACACACGCACATACGCAGGTGCAGCCCATATTTAGAATACATTTGTTCCTTGGGGCTGGGTGCCATGGCTCACACCTGTAATCCCAGCACTTTGGGAGGCCAAGGCAGGTGTATCACCTGAGGTCAGGAGTTCAGGACCAGCCTGGCCAACGTGGTGAACCCCGACTCTACTAAAAATACAAAAACTAGCCAGATGTGGTGGCAGGAGCTATAATCTCAGCTACTCAGGAGGCTGAGGCATGAGGATCACTTGAACCAGAGAGGCAGAGGTTGTACTGAGCCAAGGCCAAGCCACTGCACTCTAGCCTGGGCGACAGAGTGAGAATGTCTCAAAAAAAAAAAAATTGTTTCTCAAACATCCTCACCAGATTGGTCAGAGGTGCAGGAAAAATTATTTGCCCAATCAAAATGAGGACCCTCCTAACCCCCCACTCCACCCGCTCCGCCACACACCCAAAAAAAGCCGCCTGGCTCGTTATGATGCACTTTTTTTTTCTTGCCTCAGTCACAGAGAAGGTAGGACACTCAGTGCCCCAGATGATGGGAGATCAAGACGCTTCCTGCACTGAATAAACTTCTCTAAGCTGGCCCCAGAATCTGGTACTTTTAGGCACTTTCTGAAATGTACAGACGAGTACACTTTTTCCTACTGTAATTGCAAAAGGAATAGTATTTCTTCTCTCCATTTGTAGGGCAATCAATCAGAGGGATCTAGACAGACATATTTTAAAGAATATTTATAAGACCACTAGATGAAGCTAATGAGCTATTATTTTATGTTTGATTATTTTTGAATATGTGATATATTCACATAGTTCAAAATTCGAAAACATATAATGCAAGGTTTGCTTACTAAGCTTGTTCCCCCAGCCACCCAGTTGTCTTGCTCAGTGACTCTTTTGTCTATCCTTCCAGAGATATTCCATGCAAATGTAAGCAAATATAAATATATACACTCTGTTCCGCTCTTTATACAGATGGCAACACACTATACACACTGTTCTCCGTCTTGCTTTTTTCCCGTTAGTATCTTGGAGATGGCTTTTTAGCTGCCTGTTAAAAGCTTCTTCCTTAAAAATATTTCCATCCTTTTGTAATATGGGCATGCCATCATGTCTTTTGATGGGTCACTCGCTATCAGTAATAAACATATGTTTAACAAAGCAGAAGGGTTTGTTCTCTCACCTAAGAGACCAGACCATTTGTTCCCAGCAGGTCTGGCACCCATAGTGTCAGGGACCCAGGCTCCTTCTGTCTTCATTCTTGGCATCCTTCTAGAGAAAGAGCATCTCCTTCTCATTCCATTCTCATCTCCCAGCTAGCTGGAATCCCAACATGTTATAGGTGTATTATCGACAACTAGTGGCCTGTCAAAAGACATTTAGAATGTTTCCATCTTTTTAGTATTACAAAGTAAAAATGCTCCCATGAAATACCTAGCAAATCTTCATTTGCATGTGTGTAGATGTGTGTATACCATAAGGCTAAATCCCTGGAATTAGCATTACTGGGCCACATAATCTGCGCATTGTAACTTTTGGTAGATGTTACCAAATTGTCATTCACTGTTGTTGTCCCCATTTATGCTGCAATGTATAAGAGAGACTGCCTGACTGACAGCTAATTTAAATGCTCAACTTTTATTTTCCTGCGTCCAGGGAAAAGATGTTCTCTAATTTGGATGTCAGAATAGGTGACGAGACTGACCTTTGCACGCTACAGGGGAGACTAATAACGTGTCACTTCCCTCCTCAAAACATCAATGCAACAAATGACACTCATTTCAACATCTGGGACCATTTCCAATCCTTCCAAAGATTTACCAGTGACTTTTCCAAGGAGCTGTTTGAGCAGCCCAGGTGTATCAATGCATTCTATCTGCTGAGGAATATTTACATCTTAAGTAAAAAGTAAACAATTCAACAGACGTTTATTGAGCTCCTTTCCTGTGTCATGAACTGTCACAGGTGCTGAGGTCCTGCAGCATCTCTGCTCTCAAACTTCGTGCTCAAAGTAATTATGATGATGATGATGATCATCATTATTATTCTAAGACAGAGTATTGCTCTGTCACCAAGGTGGGATCTCAGCTCACTGCAACCTCCACCTCCTGGGTTCAAGCAATTCTCCTTCCTCAGCCTCCTGAGTAGCTGGGACTACAGGAGCACACCACCATGCCCAGTTAATTTTTTGTATTTTTAGTAGAGACAGGGTTTCACTGTGTTAGCCAGGGTGTCTCGATCTCCTGATCTTGTGATCTGCCTGCCTCTGCCTTCCAATGTGCTGGGATTACAGGCGTGAGCCACCGCACCTGGGCCAATCATAATTATTATTACAATTTCTTTGATTCCATCCAGAGCCCTGAGAGGTGGTAAGAGTGCATGTGACTAACGCAGGGGCTCCCTAGGCATATGGCGGTGTGGCAGACGTCACTGATCGCTCCTCCAAATCTGTTCCACTTTCTGCGTAGAAATACTTTTTGGTTGGGCATGTGGCCACTTGGAATAAAAATTACATATCCCAGCCTCCTTACATTTCCCAACCCCATTTATGACCAAGTTCTGGCCAGTAGGAAGTAAACAAACAGTAGTGGTGTGGGCAACTTCCAGAGGCATCCTTTGAGAGAGAGAGCATGTTCTTCTCATTCCATTCTCATCTCCCAGCTGGGCGGAATCCCAATGTCCATGATGGTGGAGGCTGGAAGAGCCACCGAGGATCATACGTTGGCCATGGGGCCACATATAAAAGAGCATAAAGAGAGAAGGAGCCTGGGTCCCTTATGCTATAGGTGCCAGATCTGCTGGGGATCAATGCTTTGGTCTCCTACACGAGAGAACAAACTCTTCTGCTTTGTTAAAGCCATCATGTTGGTTTTCCTAATGCACCGAAGCCCAATACTAACCTAAGGTAATGGACTTTTGAACTCTGAGTAGGGACTCTTGAATGTCTGGAAGGGTAGTTCTCTGCGCAGATGTCTTTGTTATATCAACTGAGTTTGAATCCTGACTGCTACTCTGGGTAGAATCATCACAAAACTCCAGGTTCACACAATATTGCAGTATTAGGAGGCTGTCCCTCACTTTAGAAGATGCTCTAAGGGAAGGGTGAGTGAGCATGTTCTGGGCACTCGTGATGCCAGGCAGGAAGTGGTGCTGGTAATCAGTACTCATCCTAGGCCAACTTACGTAGCAGATGTTGTAGGTCCTGGTTGCCCCTTCACTCTTTCTTTTCATTTTACGTTTTTGAGTGTAACAAAGACATCTGCCCAGACACATACACTCCAGTTCTTTTTTACTCTTTCTGTGAATGCCTTTAGGCTTTGGTGTGCTTTCTCTTCCAATGGCCAACATTTTTAACTCATCTTCACAGGGCTGCGCTCGGACTCCTGGGGATGCTTTGCTGACCATGGAGAGAGCTGAATGCAACGATGGTACAAGGTGTCCTAGCTCTGGGCCAAGGCATAATTTTTACTCCAGAGATCCCTTGTGGGTTCAGGCAGAAGCCCAGCCTCTTTAGCAGGACTTTTGCCTGAGAATTCAGTCTTTCTTGGCTTCTCCCTGGCTTAGTTCCCCCCACACTGCCTTAGCAGCCTCCACTGGAAGTATTTTTATTGATAAATCACTTACCCATGAACCTTCATCTCACCATAACAGCTGTGCCAACATTTCTCTGTCATGTAACAGCCTGTATAGAGCATCCCTCAGCCGAGATGGTGGTTCCACGGTGTCTTTTAATCTCATTGCATTGGCATCCTTCCTGTGTTGCCTCTCCTCTCTTGTACTGATGGCTGCTGTGGCTCCCATCTTCATGCATGCATTCCGGTCAACAGTGGGAAGAAGGGGAAGGAGAGGGCACATCACCTTCTTTTAAGGTAGGGCCCAGAGGGTGCCTGAATCACTTCTGCCCACATCCCATTGGCCAGTGCTTAGTCACATGGCTACACCTAAGGCCAAGGAAGGCTGGGAAATGTAGTCTTTAGAAGAATGGCCGGGTGCCACCAGTTGAAACCCATCAGGGAATAGAATGGTAAAAATAGAGGAGAATGAATATTAGGGTAAAAACCCAGCAATCTCTGTCATGCCTAAGAATCACTATGTTAAATGCTAGGAACTACATTTTCCTACTGCCACTGATGCCTGATTCACTTTGGAAGTTTACTTTTAGCTGCTCTGACCAATTTTAGAGCAGCTGTGAATGCCCTGAAGCACCAGTGGATGTTCCTGGAAAAGATCTGGGAGGTCATCATCACCTCCAGCATAGTTTTTGGGTCTTGGGCTTAGGGCTGGCAGCTGAGGTTAACATGTCTCAGCGAAGGATAGTGCGGGCAGAGCTCTTAGCAGAAAGCTGATGTGAAGTGGGTGGCATAGGTTGGCAGGTAGCATAATGTAAAGGGGTCAATTCAGCAAGAGGATACAACAATTGTAAATATATATGCACCCAACACTAGATCAAGCAGAGATAGAAAGTAAATATTATTAGTGATAAAGAGAGAGATAGACCCCAGTACAATAATAGCTGGAGACTTTAACACCCCACTTTCAGCACTGGGCAGATCTTCCCCTAGGGGCTGACATGGCCCATAAACCGCCCTAGGCCCCTTATATTGACACTGATTCAGGCAGGACCTGCCACCTGAGTCTCCTTGCAGTGGGGACAGAGCCCTCAGAGGTCCGGGGCATGGATTTGAGCAGGAGTCAACAGGTCTTCTGATCGTGTGGGGCTTCCTTCTGGGACTGTTTTCCGAGGATTAAGAGACGCCCCTTGTCGTGAATTGAATGGTGAGCAACACCCCCCTCCAAAAAAAAAAAAAAAAAAAACACACTATGTGAAGATCCCCAGAACTGTGAATGTGCCCTTGCTTGGACAAAGGATCTTTGCAGATGTTATTAAGTTAAGGATCTTGAGATGAGATGATCCTGGATTACCAGGCAGGCCCTAAATTCAATGACAAGTATCTTTATAAGAGAAAGGCAGAGGCAGATTTGAGACAGACAGAAGAGGAGAAGATGCAGCCAGGAGGAGAAAGCTGGATGGGAGCAAAGATGGAGACGATGCAGTGGCAGGCCGGGGAACACCTGGGGCCACCAGATTCTGGAAGAGGCGAGGAAGGATTCCCCATCAAAGCCTTCAGAGGAAATGCACTCCGACCAACACCTTGCTTTTGAACTTCTGGCCTCCAGAGAGAGCTATGAGAGAATAAATATCTGCTGTTTTAAACTATGAAGTTGGTAGCAGTTTGTTATGGCAATGCTAGGAAGCACCTCCAGAGTAAAGACTCAGCCACCGGTTGAAGGCGAGACAGTGAAGTAGGCTCAGTGGTGATGGCGAGGTGACTGCCTTTGGCCTCACCTCTGACGGGTTCACTCTCCTCCGCTTCCGCCCCATGCTCTGCTTAGTAAATGCAAGGTTCCTCCAGCTGGGCTCAGTCAACCTGGTACAGGTAGGAGACTGAACCATTTGTCTCCTTGGCTTCCTCCCTGTGATGTCTCCGGCAGCTTTGCCATGTCCCTAGTAGTAGGTCACGGTTCCTTCCAAGGCAGCCTTTTCTGCACAACTCTCTTTCCTCTGGGTTCTGGAAAATCCTCCCTCCCCTTGTTCTTTGGGGACAGCTCTGGCGCTGCTAGCTCCTGGCCCCTGTACTATCTCTTGTGGCTTCTCTATAGTCTGGCCCTATTGTGGTAATGAATCCCTTTGTAAATTAGCCCCTCTCCAAGTATCTGAACGTGGATGTGCTATTTCCTGCTGGGACCCTGACTGAGACAGCGCAGCTGGGGCTCCATCTCCCTGGTTTTATGGAGGGTGGGAGTCAGGGTAGAAGTGTAGACGTCTAGATGGTAGACATAAGTTTCCTGAGGGGCAGAACTCTGAAAGGGGGAGATCCACATGTTCTGAACAGTGAGATGAGAGAGGGCTTTAGGGTCTCTATAACAAGGACCAGGATCCAGGCTTCATTCTCTGAAGGGCCATGCATGCTGCCTCTGTTGAAATCTAGTATGGTGTTTTGGTACCATTGATGTCTCTTGATGTCCAGAGGCTCATCCAGAGTGAGGTACAACTTGTCTGGCAAAGCCCCCTGAAGAGCTGAAATATGGATGGATGCAGAGAGGGCTCCATGTCCCCATTACCCCGTACCCCCGAATGGGGAGTGGACAAAAGTGTTCCAAGTTGCAGAATTAGGATAAAATTCCACGAAACTTATTATGTGCACTGAAGAACATACGCCATGTTTCAATTTCAAAATGGGTTTCACTCTTCCCTGATGTCTTTGCTTGTTTGTGTTGCTATAAAGAAACACCTAAGGCTGGGTGATTTATGAAGAAAAGAGATTTATTTGGCTCATGGTTCTGCAGGCTGTACAAGAAGTGTGGTGCCAGCATCTGCTTCTGCTGACAGCTTCAGAAGCTTCCAAACATGGCAGAAGGTGAAGAGGAGCAGGCATCACATAGTGAGAGAGGAAGGAAGAGGAGAGTGGAGGAGAGAGGTACCAGGCTCTTTTTAAATAATCAGTTATCACAGAAACCAATAGAGTGGTACCATCTTCATTCATTACCGAGAAGATGGTACCAAGGCATTCAATGAGGGATCTGCCCTCATGACCCATGACCTGAACACCTTCCACCAGGCTCCACCTCCAACATTGAGGATCAAATTTCAACATGAGATTTGGTGGGAGCAAATATCCAAACCGTATCGCCTGACAACGTACAAACTGACTCACGGCCCCATTCAGATGCCCCATGCTCATCAGTGTTTCTGTTGTCTGGAATGTAACGCTGAAGAAGGCGGCCCCAACTCCAGACCCAGACAACTGTCCAGCTGACTCACCAGCCTGGGAAAAGGAAACAGAAGAGGAGAACCCAGATTTGAGTCAGGGGATGGAACATGGAGAAACACGACAAAGAAGAAGAAGCTTAAAGCAGAACAGACAGTGTCTAAGGAGACGTCTTTGATTTGGATGGAGACCACCACCATTTTCTTCAAAATCATTTATTGATGAGCTTTTTTTCTGGTAATAGAAGTCATACATGGTCTTTGGCAGAAAATTTGAAAAATATAGGATCTGATCATTGTAGAAAGCTTAGTAAATGCAAGGTTTCACGGGAGTGAAGGTGAGAGATGACAAGGACCCTGCTATGGGTTGAGCTGTGTTTCCCTGCCCCAAACTTGTATGTTTAAGTCCTAACCCCCAGTACCTAAGAATGTGACTGTATTTGGACATACGGTCTTTAAAGATGTAATTAAGTTAAAATGAGGGCAATGGGGTGGGCCCTTAATTTAATATGACTGGTGTCCTTATAAGAGGAAGCGATTAGGACACAGATACACATAGAGAGGAGGCCATGTGAAGACACATGGAGAAGACGGCCATCCACAAGTCAAGGGGAGAGGCCTCAGAAGAAACCAACCCTGCTGACATCTTCGTCTCAGACTTCAAGCCTCCAGAATTGTGAGACAATACCTTTCTGCCATTTAAGCCACCCAGTCTGTGCGACCTTATCATGGCAGCCCTAGCAGAGGAACGCAGACCCCAACCTTGGGCAGGGGCAGACACGTGAAGAAAAGGGAAGGGATGGAAGACATTTTTAGCAGGTGAAATTGGCAAGCTTTGATGAATGGCTCCATATGGACAAGTGGGGCTGCGGAGTAGTAGAAGATTTTGTTAGTTTTCTAAGCCTGAGCAGCTGGATGGATGAGATCACCCCATCTCATCAACTGCGATGGAGAATCCACGAGGAAGACTTGCTGTTTGGATGCGTTGAAGGGGAGATGCAGGATGGGGCACCCAGTGGGGATGTCCGGTGTCTGGTTGGTCTAGTCCAGGGCTTCAAGCCAAGGGTTGGAGGGAGGCACAAGGGCACATCAGTGTGAACAGAAAGCATTCTGCGAGTAGAGGAGGGTGAGGTGGCCCAGGCACAGAGCCACTGGCAGAGGACAGACCCCCGTGGAGGCGCACATGTATTTTCTTGGAAGAAGGGCCCATCATGTATTGTGCTGATGATCACATCGCAGCTGTTCACATTTATTAGGTTGATTCCAAAATATTGTCTGCCTCCCCTAATTCCTCTTTCAACTCATTGTTTAAAAATTCCCAAGATAGGCACAGACAGACTACTCCTCAAATGCTAAATTGGTCAAATTAGGGAGAAGGCTGTCTCTTTAACCTATCCCTGTCATTATTTGGTACACATGGTGCTTCATATGCTGGCTTCCAGGAGCCACCATATGTGCAGGTAAGTGCGGAGCTGGGTGGTCAAACAATGGGCTGATTCGCTTTCAGCAATACACGTTCTTACTTTTTTGTACCTCTCTGGCCTCCTTTCTTTAAAAATATTTTAATTGGAAAAATGCATATCCATGTGTGTTAGAAATGTGTGGTAATGGAAACAATAGTCTCTCCTAATGATGTGAATAATGATGTGACTTGTTATTATCATATTACTGCCAGCATATCTTGCAGGATTACTATGTATCAGGCACTATGCTGTATTGTTTCTCTTAGGATACATAGTTTTCCACGAAGACATATGATTCTTAAACTCTGGAGAATACAAAATTGAAAATTAGCTTTCTATTTTAAGAGTGCAGGCTCTGGATTGAGGTTGCCTGAGTTAGAATTCTGATTTCCTCACTTATTAAACTAATGCCGTTCTGCGTGAGCTACTTAACGTCTGTGTCTCAGTTTCCTCACCTGTAACAGCATCTTCGTCACAATGTATTGTGAGTGTCAAATTTGATAATATGGGGAAAGCATGTAGAACAGTGCCTGACACATAGTAAAAGCTCAGTGAGTTTCTTTATAAGGGCTCCCTATATGTGAGTATTTCAGGATTTTTTTTTTACATGCCTCAAGATTATTTTTGGAAAATAAAAAAACGTAATAAACAAGAACCAACATGTCTATCTTTAGGCCTCGGTTGTATTAAACCCAAGGGCTTAGTATTTCTCTAATACCCTGCAAACTCTCCCATGCTTGTTTCATGTACATTTCCTCAGTCCCTCTCTCTGCATTAAGGCTAGATCAGCTACCTGCCTCCTTCTGTTTGGAGAAATTATTTCCTTTTTGAAAAAGAACATGCCTTTGTTGTCTCCTTACTACAACATGTTTGGGATTCCAGCAATTTCTCTAAGTTACTTCCCATATGGAGTTGTCGCCATTAACCTACTTTAAAACTCCAGTCTTCAGTTCCACATTTTAAAAAGTTCTTTAAAATCCCATACCAAGTGGAAGAAGCCAGTCCGTCTCCTGCCTGACATTTTATTAAGAATTAAAAATAATGAAGCCAGCAGAGATATAGAGAGAGACTAATTTAGAAACCTGGCATGATTGCTTTTAATTTGTTGACAATGTGGTGTTTGTAGGGGAAGGGAGATGGTGGGGGGAGGACAGGGTACAGCGTGACCAGGCTCAACCAGGCCTTGCATTAATGGGGTAACAGCTGAACTAAGTGTTCAGAGTGAACACATCAAAGATTGTAGTCTTTGAGATACCATTTTTTCTATTCCAGGATGTCAAAGGTGGCTGCAAATATATCCAGCGCTTTCTGGGTGGTATTGTTTAGGGTGCTGGCCCAGCAGATGGCCCCAAATGCACCTCAGCCTGGTAAAGCAGAGACCACATGGGATGACATAGTCTTCTCATTAGCAAACAGAAAAAAAAAAAAAAAAAGCAAGGATGAGAAAGGAGAGAGATAAAAAGAATACACAAAGACATTTACATATTTACATTGTCTCCTCCACATTTCAAATTCTCCTTTAGCTGGAGTGTCAGTGGGCTTGCTTTTCTCCTTCTGTTTGTATGTTTACTTGTGCTAAATAGATTATGGTAATCAGGCACATAAATGCAAGCAACTGTTATTATGGCATTTTAATCACAGAGTTTTTCACTGGAAGCCTTCATTAGAATTCTCATAATCTTACTTGTTAGTGTAACAAACAGTAATAAATGCCAAGGAGCTTGGATTAAGGCAGAGGCATTCAGACTTTAAAAGAGGAATATGGAAATGTTGTCAAATCTCTGCATTACTTATTGAAATGTCACATAAACAGTTCGGGACTCTAAATATCTTACTCATTATAAGGATAGGGAACCAGGCAACCTGAAAATAGTAATTATGTCTTTCTTCTGAGCACCAACATATGGTGCCCATACATTTCAGCTAACTCTTCTGAAATAACTGGATGGTCCAATATACATCCCAGGCCATGATATGTGATTGTGATAAATTGGAGACATTTATTATCTAATTTCATTTATTTTATGCTTAGTTGTAAGTATGTGTGAACACAGACACATATAGAAATTTACTATCTTTCATTTTGCACAATTATTTGGCCAGTTGCTAGAAAAAAACTGCAGTTATTTTTTGCAAGTGTGGTCTTGCAAACAGGTCTAAGCATTGGGACATAGTAAATGACCATCCTGATCTTGCACAAGCCCACATGTGCTTGTGATGTGACAATGTAAGTTCCAGGGGAAACTTCCTTACTGTAGTTAAATGTTGCTGTGGGATAAACTACCCCAAGACTTAGTGGCTTAAAACAAAAACAATGTCTTCTTTCTCATGATTCTGCTAAAGCAGCCACGTGGCGATGACCCATCTAGAGAAACTGAGGCCCGAGCCAAAGAGCCCCCACGGAGCGTCAAGTTTGCATCTTCCAGTTGTCCCAGCATCTCAGCCTGCACCAAGTTAAGCAGAATCTCCTGGTAAAGCCTCAAGTTCATTGATCTTCTGGGGGCTACACTCTTCCTCATTTATTATTCTCTTGAAGGAATCTTTGGTTCGATCTCCAGCAATAAAAATGCCACCCCCTTCTCAGAGGTCCCTTGGACCTCTTGGTGCCGGAGGAGGCTGGCTCTTCCTTGGAGAACCAGTGGAGAGCATCTCTTCCCAATTCCACATTCAGCAACTTGAAATTGGCCAGGATGGGAGCATCTCCACCATGGAAATTGGTAGGACGTTTTTCCCTCGGGGAGCCAGTTGTCGCACATTTTCCAGCACACCACTGCCCTGACCCCTGAAATGTGCCTAGGCAACCTCACTGCACCCTCCTACTAGAGCCTCTGACACAGTGGTTTTCAAATTCAGATGTATAGAACCCACCCAAGTGACTTGCACACTTTGCAAATACTCGACCTCCTTGCCTCTCATCTTCCAGTCATAACCTGGGGCATGGTAGGAACTCAATAAATGCTTCTTGAGTGAATAAATGAATATGACTTTAAGGTGGGCAGTAGTATTACCTGTATTTTACAGATGAGGAAACCAAGGCACAAAATTATTAAAAAAAAAAAAAGTTGCCCAAAGTAGCACAGCTAGTGGGTAAAGGAACCAGGAGTCAAGTGCATTTGACAAATGGACACAGTGGACAATGTCTGACAAATGGCTCAGATAAATGGACACAGTGGACTGAACGATCCCGGGTGATGGACCTGCAGAGTCCCAGTGCCGGTCCCACTTCACAGTGATGGCAGGTCCCGCCTACCATTGTGGCTGGCTTATCATCAGCAATCATTTTGGCCCAGTGGTGATAGTGCCCTTAGTGAGCTCAGGGCAGTGGATTTAAACATCATGAACTGACTACAGGACGATGCTTTAACTATGCAGTCAACACGACTATGAGGCAGTATCACATGAAATTTTGGAGCATGGCTCTGGGGTCTAAAAGCCCTGGGTTCACATACCACCGAAGCACCTCAGTTTCCTCATATGCAGAAGAGGACTCATCCCTTAGGGTAGTCCATTTGTTTACTTAAAGGTATTTGTGTAGCACCTACTCACGCATGTACTGAGCTAGTTGCTGGGGCAGGCAAAACAGGCTTCATGGTCCCTGTCTTTCTGGAGGTTAAGAAATTCTGACTAATATAAAACTTGATGCATTTTCAGACTCAACCCCTGGCATGTACAAAGTGCTCACTTTAATCAGAATTCCTAGTAAATAACTGTAAGCTCTGTGGATGCAGAGGCTGCACCCATCGTGTTAATTGCTATAGCCCTAGTTCCTGGCACATAATTGGTACCCAATGAATTTTTCTTGCATAAATTAAAAAGAATTCCTTCTCTTGTAAATGACAGATGCCCAATTGAAACAGCTTAAGGAAAAGGAGGGGTTTTTGGGTGAATCAGTGTTGGCTAGCCCCAGATGCCCGCTGGCTGTTGCTGGGAGTCTGCCTCTTTGACTTGTCTCTGCTTTCCTCGATGCTGCTTCTCTTCTGCCAGCAGCACAAGGCTGTCACACCACAGCCCAGGCCTCTCAGCAAAAGAGAATTTTCCCTTCTGAAGGGTCCCAGGGCTGACTCCTCCTGGTCCATGGCAAGACACGTGTTGGTTCCAGACTACAGACCAGTCATGAGGACCTGGTTGGCCAGGCCCAGACTGCACATCAACCCCTGGGATGGGTGGATAGAAGTCCAGCCTTACTGGACCCAAATGCACTAAGGGTTGGGGAGGGGAGGTTGCTCCCACCCCTGCCCCCCCAGTTAAGGAGCTAGGACTGGCTGGGCATCGTGGCTCACACCTGTAATCCCAGCACTTTGGGAGGCTGAGGTCACTTGAGGTCAGGATCAAGACCAGCCAGCCCAACATGGTGAAACCCTGTCTCTACTGAAAACACAAGAAATTAGCTGGGCATGGTGGCGTGCCTGTAATCCCAGTTACTTGGGAGGCTGAGGTGGGAGGATCACTTGAGACTGGGAGGTGGAGGTTGCAGTGAGCTAAGATAGTGCCACTGAACTCCAGCCTGGGCAACAGAGCGGGACTTCATCTCATAAAAAAATTTAGTTTTCGCAGTTCTGGAGCCTGGGAAATTAAACATCAACATGCTGGCATATTCAGTATCTGGTGAGGGCCCATTCTTCATAACATAAACAGTGCCTTCCTTCTACATCCTCACATGATGGAAGGAACAAGCAAGCTCCCTCAGGCTCTTCTTATAAGGGCACTAATCCCATTCAGGACGGCCCTGCCCTCATGGTCTCAATACTTCACAAAGTCCCATGTCTTAATACTATCCCTTGGGGATTAGCATTTCAACATATGATGTTTGAGGGGGGACACAAACATTTGGGTCATAGCAGTTGGTGCTGTTTGGTTGCCCCAAATCCACTCCCTTTGTCATCCTTGTTCATTGAGCCTCAGCTATGTTCGGGTGTTCATTCCTTAGGGTCATGAATTCTGCATTATGTAAGCCAGCCATAGCCACCCCATTTATCTTGTGTGTTAATGTGACTCATGTGGTCGAGTTATGGACCACGTTCATGGAGAAACCTCCAGGGACCACTGAAGAAGGTTCCCTTGCTCTTAAAAAGAGCCAAGAACAGGAGACAGGTCCGGGTCTTTTTCTGGAAGTCACTGGGTCTAGGACTGTGCCGGTCATCCTGCTAACTGCCTGAGCATGAAGCCAGCTCACAGAGTGGTGTGAGTCCACAGAGAACATTGGAGAAAGAGAACATTGGAGAAAGAGAACGTAGCACTAACGTACCATTCCTGGAGTCCACCCTGCCTAGGGACTTCATGTCCCAGTGACTCTTCCTGTTGTTTAAGTCAGTTGAGTGGTGTCAGGGGCTCCACTGGGCTAGGGGAAAAAGTTGAGCTGTCAGGTGTCGGAGTAGCCAATTAAAGTGACAAGCCTAAAATGGGAATTCAGCCTTTAATCACTTACTGCAATGGTACAAGCAAGAGGCTAAAACCAGAGGAAGTGCCAACTCCTCTGTCCATTTTCCCCCATGGGACAGGAACCTGTGGAGGGTCAGGTGGATCCATGCAGATGTGGTCACCTCACTGTTGATAGAGACCCAAACAAAAGGCTCCAGGAGTTGTATGGACCAGGAGGGTAAGGAGTAAGGGAGGGCTCAGAGGGAAAAAGCATTGAGTGCTGAGTCAGAGTCACAGGGAAGCATACTCAAGGTTTCTCCCTCCTTCCCCGTGTGAGTCCGTTTTCACAGTGCTGATAAAGACATACCCCAGACTGGGCAATTTATGAAAGAAAGAGGTTTAATGGACTTACAGTTCCACACGGCTGGGGGGGGCCTCACAATCATGGCAGAAGGTGAAAGGCACGTCTCACATGGCAGCAGACAAGAGAAGAGAAACTGCGCAGGGAAACTCCCCTTTATAAAACCATCAGATCTTGTGAGACTTATTCACTATCATGAGAACAGCCCAGGAAAGACCCACCTTCATGATTCAATTACCTCCCACCTGGTCCCTCCCACAATGCATGGGAATTGTGGGAGCTACAATTCAAGATGAAGTTTGGGGACACAGCCAAACCATATCATTCCCCTATAAGGAGGCCTTGGCAGAGGTGCCTGAAGGCCTTGGACGCAGAGACCTGGGAATGAAGGTGCAGGGCTGGGAACACAGGTGCATGTAATAGCATGGCCGGCCAGGGGCCTGAGATCTTGATCGCAGCTCCCTCCTGGGACTGCCAGTGCCCTGGCTATGCCAGGTGTGGGGTGGGGTGGGAGCCTCCCCATAAGGCCTGCCAGGTAAAGCCTTGTAAGTTGCCCACAGCTGGGCCTAAAAATCACAACTTAGAATCAGACCCCTCAGTGGGAGGTTCTATTACTTGCCACAGAAAATATCCTAACATGACAATTTGGAATCTCTTAGTAACGAGGAAAAATAACCCAACTCAGATGAGTTTAAAAAAATAAAGGATATGCAACTTAAAAATGGACAGAGGACTTGAATACATGTTTCTCCAAAGATGATATATGAAGGGCCAACAAGTATCTGAAAAGATGCCTCACATGAATCAGAGACACATAAATCAAACCTGCAATGAGATATCATCCCATACCCAGCCGGATGGCCACTATAATAAAAACCCCAGAAATTAACAAGTGTTGGCAGGGAAGTGGATGTGTTCATCCATCTCTTCACTATCTGTTAAATGCTACTAGTGTTAGATCCTGAGCATGGAAAAATGGTTAAGACAATCGATGTAGAGAGTAGTCTACTTAGGGACATTGTCAGAAGAACAAATACAGTAACTGCTGTGATAGATACACATACACTATGTGCTATAAATTAAAAGTACTATAATAGAAATTTTATGTATTTATTTATTTACTTTTAAGAGATGGGATCTCACTCTGTCACCCAGGCTGGAGTGCAGTGGCACAATCATAGCTCACTGCAGCCTCCAACTCCTGGGCTCAAGCAATCCTCCTGCATCAACCTCCCAAAGCGCTGGGATTACAGGTGTGAGCCACTGTGTGCAGCTGCTCCTGACGGTTTTATGAGAAGAGCAGGCACTTTTATTCCTGTTAAGTTCCCAGTAAACCTCTCCTAACCTCCCATTGGCTGGATTCAGGTTATTTTTCATTAAGCCAGTCACTGTGGCCAGGAGGATAGGATGTGCTGATTGGATTCACCAATCAGAGCCCACTCAGGAGTGGAAGGTAGAACTCACTTTTTCTAATGCACATGGGCTGTGCCTGGAAAGGCAATACATTTAAAAGAAAATGAGATGCAGGCAACTATAAGGGGGAATGGATGTTGGGCAGGCTACAAGATGCAGTTGTCAATTACAATGTGGCATATGGGTTGCTAACCTGGTATAAAGAATTCAAATTATTTTATGCTGGGCACGGTGGTTCACGCCTGTACTCAGCATGAGGCCAAGGTGGGTGGATCATGTACTTTAGGAGGCCAAGGTGGGTGGATCATGAAGTCAGGAGTTCAAGACCAGCCTGGCCAACATGGAGAAACCCCATCTTTACTAAAAATACAAACTTAACCGAACGTGGTGGCACATGTCTGTAACCCCAGCTACTTGGGAGGCTGAGGCAGGAGAATTGCTTGAACCTGGGAGGTGGAGGTTGCAGTGAGCCAAGATCATGCCATTGCACTCCAGCCTGGGCAACAAGAGTGAAACTCCATCTCAAAAAAAAAAAAAAAAAGAATTCAAATTATTTTAATAGGAGAGGTAGCTGCAACTTTCCCTGTGTTTAGCTAGACTGACAGCCTCCCCACTAAACCAATGACAGCTGAGAAGGATATAAGATGTGTATCTCAATATATCAGTCACTCCTTAGCCATAAGTCTAGGCCAGTGACTAGAGGTCTGGAAGTTGGTATTACATTTTTCCAGCCTGTATGATGCTGCTCTTCTTCCCTGTCCTTTGTGGAGTCATAGATGTGAACTACGAGAATACAAGTGGAGGAAAATGGCTTGAAAAACAGACAGAACCTGATATTAGCATTCTTGGTACCGAAAGAGCTGGCTCATTTTCTGTTTCTGTAATTTACTGGCTGTGTGAACTTCAGCAAGTTTCTGAACCTCTCTGATTCAGCTTCATCTATAAAACTGGAGTAATGATGTCATGATCAGATTTGCAGGGTTGAGATAAAGATGGAATGACATAAAGGTGCTGCCTTATAGAGGCACTCAGTAAAATGGTATTTTTGGTATTAATTTATTGAGTGCTTTGTATGTACAAAGTGCTATGCTAAGAGCTAAAAATGCACTATGCCTTTTACTTTTCCCAACAAGTCTATGAGGTAGGCATTTTATCTACATTTTACAGATGTGAAAACTGAAGCTC
Organism: Cacajao melanocephalus; assembly: GCA_963573385.1. NCBI lineage: Eukaryota > Metazoa > Chordata > Mammalia > Primates > Pitheciidae > Cacajao > Cacajao melanocephalus. The sequence goes on along the minus strand of CAUYLG010017745.1, from coordinate 18,445 downwards.
AGAAAGGTTGTATAACTTTTCTTTTTCTCACCCCACCAGCAAGTGGATTCAGACAGGTCTATCCGATGCCTCAGAATGTATTTTATTTGCTATACTATCCTGTTTCCTGCAGTGCTCGTGAAAAACAGTTGCTCAACTGAAGCCTGTTAGCCCCCAAGGTGATCTGTAAATGAGTTCAGGGAATCTCTGAGGCCCCTTATATGACATACCGACTTCTGTGTATATATTCATTTTTTCTGGAGAGAGAACTTATAGTATTCAATAGATAGCTGTTCCTGTTCTACAAAAAAAATAGTAATTTTTAATAAGGAGAAATCAGGTAATGTATGTTGCAAGGTTTCATTCCATTTCCATCTATCCAGCCATCCATCGGGTGGACGATGGGTGAAAACATACAGTTAGATAGAAGGGATAAATTCTAATGTTCGGTAGCAGAGTGGGGTGACAAGAGTTAGCAACACTATATTGTATATTTCAAAGTAGCTAGAAGAGAGATCTTGGATCCATTCATCCAGTAAATAATTTACCCAGGGCATTCTTTTCATCAGGCACTGAACTAAATGCCAAGATTACCTTTGAAAGACAGGCTTTCAAGTACATAAACATTTGGTTTACAATGAAGAAAACTTGCATCTACTGATGAGATATGTTTTCCTCTGATAATGACTATTATGTAAGTCGTTCTATATTCCATTTATACTTTCTTGGCCAGAAAGCTTAGACTAAAAATTCTTATATTCTTATTTAGCTTACATTGGTTCTTACTCTTTAATTCCACGTAAAAATCTACACATATATTTACTATATGGATTGCCATTGTTGGCTGCCTCAAATTGTCTAGGAAATGAGCTGAGAAACAAAACCAAATTACTAAAAAAAAAACAAGCACAATTAAGTTTTAGTTGTCTCATTTTATATTCCATGACTCATGGGAAGCTTTAGGAATATTCAACAATAATACTATTCATGTATCCAGTGGAATTTATAATTATGTGAGTTTTACACTAGTTATGTATTATCAATCCCATATCAAGTAAAGGAAATAAAGCTCAGATTTTGCCCAAGGACTAATAGGAAATGGCCTTATGCTCTAACTTCAGCATGGCACGCCTCATGCCATTCTCCCAAGGACACACATCAAACATCTCTTTTGGGGCATTTTTGTTTGTACTTTTAAACCAAAAATAAAATACAGGCAACATTTTAGACAGTGTAGCAGATCTCCTGATTGCCTACCAAATCCCATTTCTTCTTTTTCCTTTCTGACAAAGACATTATTAATTATTATTATTATTATTATTATTATTATTGTGGTGCCATTGTGGCCATATTAAATTGTCCAACTTCCCAGACTCCCTTGCAGTTAAGGGTGGCCATGTGACTCATTCTAGCCAATGCACTGCTGGTAGAAATCCAAAGAGTAGCATCTATTCCCAGACAAAAACACAAAAGATTGAGAGGAAAAGCCTTGTGGTTCTTTTCTCTTCTCCTGCCTGCAATCATAAATGGAGCAGCAGCAGCCATTTTATAACTAAGAGGAGGAAAGCCTCAAGTTAAGATTGGCAGAGCAGGAAGAAAGAGCAAGCCAGTCCAAGTCCCAGTGGACACTGCTGGTCAAGCAACCACTCTAGCCCTACACTGCTTACCTCGTGCTTTGCTGCTGTATGAAGACAATAACCGCCTTAGAGGTCTCAACCACACTAGTAGGTTTTCTGGGTCCAACATAAACCTAACTCTTAAGGTAGCTTAAATAAAGTGGCAAAACTATTGATGAGCATTTTCTATTCTCAAATGACCAGAAATCACTTACGTAGGAACTGACAAAAGAATACTTATTTAGTTTTTATTGTCTAGATGGCTACTTTATTAACAACATGGTCTAATCCTTCAATAAGAGAACTCATTGGATGATCCTGTCCCATATGACTTCATGTAAGGAAAGAGATTAAGGTTGGAATGACTCCTATACAGTACTTTGAGAGTATATTGTGCAGGATTCCCTCTGAGACACTTCAATATTTACTTATCTGTCCTTTCAAGATTGATTTAGCAATTATTTATGGCAAAGAGAAAGCAGGCAAGCTGTGAAATGAACATTTCTTAGAATAGTGATTATTTATTAACATCAGAAATAATCGTTTACAAAATTTCAGCAAGAGAGAAAAATATAAGAGGAAAACAGCAAATTATCTGAAATACTACTGTCACCATAACCAGAGTTAATATTTGCTATAGAACAGTCCAAGTCTTTCTTTGTGCATATGGCCCATTAGATGGATAGAAAATGGTAGTGTGTGTATGGTGTGTGATGTCTCTCTCTCTCTCTCTCTGTGTGTGTGTGTGTGTGTGTGAGAGAGAGAGAGAGAGAGAGAGAGAATCAGCTTGTCAATTTTTATTTTCAAAAAACTGCTGGGATTTTGTGGAATCTACAGATCAATTTGGGAAGAACTTATATCTTAATGATCCTGGGTCTTCTGATCTATAAATATGGTATACTTCTCCATTTATTTAAGGCTTCTTTAGTGTCTCTCAGAAGTGTTTTATAGTTTTCAGTGTATAGACCCTACACATCTTTCATCAGATTTATACCTAAACATTTTTGTGATATCATAGAAGGTATTTTATTTCAATTCCCAACTATTTGTGGTATATAGAAATACAATTGATTTTTAAAATATTGACCTCTTATCCTGCAACCTTGCTAGGTTCGCTTGTCAGGTCTAATATTCTTGTTTATTAGATTCTTTAGGATTTTCTACATTAATGATAATCTTTAAGGAAATAAACAAAAAGGGCATATTTATTTCTTCCTTTCCTATGTGAATGTCTTTTATTTCTTTTTCTTTCCTTTTCTCTGGATAGAATCTGTACCACAATATTGATTAGGAGTGGTGAAAACAGACGTTCTTGCTTGATTCCCAATCTTGGGGAGAAAGTATTCATTTTTCATTATTAAATATGATGTTAACTGTTGGGTTTTTTTTCACAAATTTCCTTTGTCAGATTGAGGAGTGTCCCCTCTATTCCTAGAGTTTGTGGGTTTCTATCAGGAATGCATGATGAATGTTGTCAAGTGCCTTTTTAACATTTATTAAGATGATCATATGTTTTTTCCTTTCTAATCTGTTAATATGATGAATTACACCTATTTCTTTTCAAAATTTAAACCAAACTTGCATTCCTGGCATAACCCCCACTTGGTTACAATGTATTATCTTTTCTACATGTTATTGGATTTAGTTTAAATTTTTATGTCTATATTCAGGACAGATTTTGGTCTGTAGGGAATATTAATAATCTTACTTTATTATTAAGAACATTGGGGCACATAATGATTAATAAACATTCTACAACATTAACAGCTAACTTTCAGGGCCAGGATTTGAACTAGTGTCTGTCTATTTTGAAAATTTTTTCATTTTCCATTGTAACATACTCTTTCTCAGCTAAAATGGTACAAGGGCTACACTTAGTTTTTAAGTATCCTCAGTGATGAAGTAAACCAACCAACCAAATAATGTTGTTCTGTAGAGAAAAATAAGTTGTTTTTCCTCTGACCTCACACCACAACAATCAATACAGAAGACTGCGTAACCAAATACGTGGGAGTTTCTCCTCACACACCAAGCAAGCAATCGGTTCTGCAGCAGACATCAGCTGAGTGTCATCCTGGAACTCAGTTCCATTCTGATACTATCTACCTGGAAATAGTGTCAGATCCTACAGGTTGAGCACTCAGCCCCACATGACTGCTCCCTGCTTCCAATGTCAATTGCAAGCTTCAAGTTGTTTACTTGTGTCCCTGACAACTGGCTGTAAATTGGGAGTTCCCACATCCCTTCCTTGAATTTGATTAATTTGCTAGAGTGGCTCACAGAACCCAGGGAACCACTTACTTTACTTGTTTATTATAAAGGATATTACAAAAGAATTACAAAGGATACAGATAAAGAGATGCACAGGGCTAGTGTGCATTAGCCTGTTCTCGGACTGCTAATAAAGACACGCCCAGTCTTGGTACGTCTTCCTTTATAAATTACCCAGTCTTGGGTGTGTCTTTATTAGCAGTCTGAGAACAGGTTAATGCACGCAAGACAGTGTATTAGCCTGTTCTCAGACTGCTAATAAAGACATACCCAAGACTGGGTAATTTACAAAGGAAAGAGGTTTAATGGACTCACAGTTCCACATAGCTAGGGAGGCCTCACACTCATGGCAGAAGGCAAGGAGGAGCAAGTCACAGTTTACGTGGATGGTGGCAGGCAATGAAAGAGAACTTATGCAGGGGAACTCCTCTTTATAAAATCATCAGATCTCGTGAGACTTATTCACTGTCACGAGAACAACATGGGAAAGATTCACTCACAAGATTCAATTACGTCCCACTGGGTCTCTCCCATGACACATAGGAATTGTGGGAGCTACGATTCAAGATGAGATTCGGGTGGGGACACAGACAAACCATATCAGTAAGGGGGAAGGGACATGTTGCTTCATGCCCTCCCGAGGTGCTCCACCCATGAGGAACTGCAACCTGTTCAGCTGTTGGGAAGCTCTCCAAACTCAGTCCTTTGGGGTTTTTATGGAAGATTCAGTATGTAGGCATGATTGGTTAAATCACTGGCCATTGGTGATCAACTTAACCTTCAACCTCTCTCTCCTTCTCAGGGGTTGGAGCTTGGGCTGAAAGTCCCAACTCTAATCCTGCATTGGTCTTTTTAGTGACCAGCCCCCTTCCTGAAGCTACTTACAGGTCCCTGGCCACCAGTCAACTCATTAGCTTTAACAGGACACACCACTTTGAAGAGTCCAAGGATTTTAAGTGTCATATGCCAGGATACAGGGAGGAAGGCCAAATATATATTTTGTAATATCACATGTGTGAATAATATATACAATTTACATTTATTTATTCCCATCAATTACCAACATATTTAACACTACATCTAAAGTAAGGCTCACTGGCTGAATACTGCATACTGGATACCCTGCAAAGGGAAGCAACCGTTAGTCACATTCCTCAGTCCTTTTACACTCTGTGCCACTTTCAGCAGCTCAGCAGCTGTCTAAACTTCCTCCATTGCTACCACAAGGTCAGACATTGTTTATCTCACATTTTAGAGGCCACTTCTGCAGCTAACCTAAACTTAGGTCATTACAAAGTAAAGAATTCTCCCTCCTCTCTCCAAGAAAAGACACACAGTGGTAGTTATAGCCTGGAATTATGTGCTGGGATCAGTCATGACAATTCACTCAATTAATCAACAAATATTTACAAAAGGCCTATTATGTGCCAGGAACTATTCTAGTTCCTGGGGATACAATGGTAACACAATTGACAAATCCTTAACTTCACAGATCTCATATTCTGGCAAGTAATGGAGTAACATATCAGTTCAGTTTAGGGACAAATATACCTTAGCACTTGAATGGGAAGAAGGTCTGAAGGATATAAGTTACAAGGTACGTCTGCATCTATTGAAACCCTCCCCAGGTAGCCCAGCGCTCTCAGGAAAGAAGCATAAAGTATTCCTTCCTGCTGGATCCCAAGCTCTAAGACTTCCCTTATTATTTGTTTGTTCATTAAGCTTTGAATTACAGTGATATTCAGTTAGTCAAAAGTAGAGAGTATAATACAAAAAACTATGAAGTACTCATCAACCTGCTTTGATATATGTCAATACAGGATAATCTTGTTCTTCTATATCTATCTCTAGTCCCATTGTTCCTGGTAATTTTGTAATGAGCCCAGACATTAAGTACTGTTATTTATAAACATTTCAGTATGTACCTCTAATAGATAATCATCATTTAAAAAAATAAAAACAAAAAAACTGGTGGCTCATGCCTGTAATCCCAGCACTTTGAGAGGCTAAGGCGGGTGGATCATGAGGTCAGATAGAGATCATCCTGGCTAACATGGTGAAACTCTGTCTCCACTAAAAATACAAAAAAATATATATATATATTAGCTGGGTGTGATGGCAGGTGCCTGTAATCCCAGCTACTCAGGAGGCTGAGGCAGGAGAGTCACTTGAACTCGGGAGGCAGAGGTTGCAGTGAGCCGAGATCATGCACTTCAGCCTGGGTGACAGAGCAAGACTATGTCTCAAAAATAAACAATAAGAAAACCACACAATATTTTATTATACTTAAAAATATTAATTCCTTAATATTATTAAATATTTTCATATTTGTATTTTCCTGGTTTCCTTATATTTTTAAAACCTGATTATTTGAACCAGAACTGAAGTAAGATCCCTACTTTGTATTTGCTTGAAATGATTTATAAATCTCTTTTCTTTATAGGCTTCCTCTTCTTTCTTTTTAACCCCTCCATTTTTGCTGTTGAAAAAACTGAGTCATTTGACTTAGAATTTTTTGCAGTCTGGATTTCATTGCATCCCATGGTGTCATTTAACATGTTCCTCTGTTCTTCGTATTTCTACAATTTCCTACATCATGTCTTCCTCCAGTCCTTTTTTTTTTTCCTAGTTATTTTCTAAACTGTGCCATCACTCTTTTCAAACATTCTTTTCTCCAGTCACCTTATTTCTGGTCTTTTTTCTAATTCTGAGCTATGTTGTTCTTTCATAGCTTCTGTCATTTTCTTAATTTTCTTTAACTTGTTTCATAATATTTGAAATGTTTTGTGGACATTCCTTTCGGACACACTTGTCTTGTTTGTAGGAATTTTATTCTGCTCTTTCTTTTCTTTTTTCTCCTTCTTAAATTTTATAAGTTTTTACCACAATGCTTTTCTGTTGTTTCTTTTCTAAATGAAATGAATTTTCCTATACTTTTAGGAGTGAAGGGTATGCTGGAGTAGCCTTTCTAGCTCAAAGGCTCTAGAGCTCCCTCTTCTGTTCTTTTCACAAGGAAATAAAACAACAATCTCCAAATGTTTTGAGAGCTGCCTCTTCTGCTCTGCCCACCTCCCACCCCATTTATCTGGATTTTTTTTTTCCTTGCCTTTTTTATTCTGCCTAGATACTCCTCAGCACAAGACTTTATATTGGAAGGGACTCTGTTCACTTTGAGAGCGTATGGAGCTCAAATCACCCAGACACCTTCAGACCTTATTGTATCACAGTCCTCTTGCACTTAGCCATGTATTGGGGTTTCAGATTGCTCTCCTGGTTGTGGCTGCTTTACTCAGATGGTCTTGCTGTGCCCTCTGGTGAATACCTGCAGGTGACTGTGTGAGTTCCAAGCTCTCAGTATCTTCAGAGTCACAGTTTTCATCACATATCTTCTTCCAGCCCTAATGCTGCCACCATGCAGTTCTTGAATGGTAGATGCTTTGCCCAGACCTGTTAGTATTTGGTGTCTGGGAGGATGACCTCACCACCAGTTCTGTTGTAGATATTGTCCATGGCTCTTTGGGCTTTGCTATTCTAGTTGCTCTTTCTATTTTACGGGGAGATTTGGGAAGATTCTAAGACTACCTAGCCATTTCTTTCCCTTTTCTTACTTCTTCTTGGGACTCTGTTACAGTTTGAGTATTTGTGTCTCTGCTTAAATTCATGTTGAAACTTAATCCCCACTTAAAAGATGTATTAAGAGAGGGGCCTTTAAGAGGTGGTATATGTCATGAGGGCTCCACCCTCATGGATGGGATTAGTGTTCTTATAAAAAGGTTTGAGAGTCTGTTAGTTCCTTTTTGCCCTTCTGCCATCTGAGGACACAGCAACAGATGCCTTCTGTGGAGCAGAGATGGAGGTTTCACCAGACATAAAATCTGCTGGCACCTTGATCTTGGACTTTCTAGCCTCCGGAACTGGGAGAAATAAATTTACATTATTTATAAATTACCTAATTAAGGTATTTGGTTAGAGCAGCCCAAATGGACCAAGACACCCAGTGATCAGTGCAGATTCGTTAGAAGTTTAACTCAATGAAATATTCCAACTTGGGAACAAGTTTTTCTCACAGGCTCTGGGAGCCATGATCCTTCCTTCATTTGGTGCTTTTGAGAAGGTGACTAGGCAAGAAAAAGCAGACAGAAGGAATACCGAGGATCAGCTGTTGGGTTGGGCATAGCTCTTAGAACCTGCCTCAAGGCCAGGTTGTTGAGTCCTGCCTGACACCTCCCTTCTCCTTTGCTGGCCAGGCTCTCAAAAGGAGACAAATAATCACACAGGAACAGAAGAGAAAACAGTGCTAAAAACAAAGTTCCATCTCTCACCTTATACAAAAATCAACTCAAGATGGATCAAGGACTTAAATCTAAGACCTGAAACTGCAAAATTTCTGGAAGATAACATTGGAAAAACCCTTTTAGTCATTGGCTTAGGCAAGGATTTCATGACCAAGAGCCCCAAAGAAAATGCAATAGAAACAAAGATAAATAGCTGGGATTTAATTAAACTAAAGAGCTTTTGCACAGCAAAAGGAAGAGTCAGCAGAGTAAACAGACAACCCCCAGAGTGGGAGAAAATCTTCACAATCTATACCTCTGACAAAGGACTAATATCCAGAATCTACAACCAACTCAAACAAATTAGCAAGGAAAAGCAAACAATCCCATCAAAAAGTGGGCTAAGGACATGAACAGACAATTCCTAAAAGAAGATATACAAATGGCCAATAAACATATGAAAAAATGCTCAATATCACTAATGATCAGGGAAATGCAAATCAAAACCACAGTGTGATACCACCTTACTTCTGCAAGAATGGCCATAATCAAAAAACCAAAAAACAATAGATGTTGGCATGGATGCAGCGAAAAGGGAACACTTCTACACTGCCGGTGGGAATGTAAACTAGTACAACCACTATGGAAAACAGTGTGGAGATTCCTTAAATCACTGAAAGTAGATCTACCATTTGATCCAGCAATCCCACTACTGGATATCTACCCAGAGGAAATATACTTGCACATGCATGTTTATAGCAGCACAATTCGCAACTGCAAAATCATGGAACCAACCCAAATGCCCACCAATCAATGAGTAGATGAAGAAACTGTTATAAATATTTATATAAGTGTACATATATATTTGACTATACATATATATACACATATATGTGTGTTTATATATATATAGACTCATGATGAAGAAACTGTTATAAATATTTGTAACAGTTTCATCATGAGTCTATATATATATATACACACACATATATGTGTATGTGTATATAGTCATATATGTACATATATATGTATATATATAGTCAAATATATATATATGTGTGTGTGTGTGTATATATATATATATATATATAGAGAGAGAGAGAGAGAGAGAGAGTCAAATCTGTCCCAAAAACAAAGGGAAATGAAGTGAGTCGGATGTGATTCATTTTTGTTGGCAATTGTGGTGGCATAACTGTTAAAAGTGCATACTATCAAGTCAGGAAAAGCAGATTTGAATCTTACATCCAACCCTCAACAACTCATGTAGACTTTGGGCATGGCACATGACACACACATACACATATATATGTATGATGGAAATATATATATATGATGGGAAACTAGTCAAGCATAAAAAGAAATGAATTAATGGCATTCACAGTGACCCAGATGAGATTGGAGGCTATTATTCTAAGTAAAATAACTCAAGAATGGAAAACCAAACATCATATATTCTCACTCATAAGTGGGAGCTAAGCTATGAGGATGCAAAGGCATAAGAATGACACAATCAACTTTGGGGACTCAAGGGGAAAGGATGGGAGGAGGGTGAGGGATAAAACGCCACAAAATGGGTGCGGTGTATACTGCTCGGGTGATGGGTGCACCAAAATCTCACAAATCACCACTAAATAACCTGCTCATGTAACCAAATACCACCTGTTCCCCCAAAACCTATAGAAATTTAAAAAATAAATAAATTCTAGGAAACTGCCTGGGAATTCCCCAGCATAAAACACCCCCGGATTTGCATTTAACTCCAGGTTTGTATTATTGGTGGGGGAGCCACACAGCTACCCTTTCACCCCCCAAATCCCTGCCAGCCTCTGCCTGCACTCCATTTTCTTGTGCTTCCTGGGTGGTGCAGGATTGTGATGTCTTGAATACCAAGAGTGAGGCTGAACATATGTGAACCTTTCCTAATCCTGCTAATCTTTCTTCAGAAACCTTTCTCAAAGTGTAGGCAACATCCAGATTGAAAAAAGAGAGTGTGAGCGAGCCTGAGCATTTTAATGACAAATAATCTTTGTCCAAGGGGGAGGGGCGACTACCACAGCTGGAGATGGAGCTGATGAACTGCAGCAGGTAGAAATAACTGCCATATTACCTCATGTAATCTGCACCACTCAGGGGCAGATGAGGTCTGAATGCAGGAAGAAATCTACTTGGCTTTTAAACTGGAGACTCCACATCCATGACAGCTATTAGGCGGTAATTAGTTGTGACACAGAATTACTAGTCACACAATGGTAATGGGAGCCTTACGAGGCCTTTGAAGCTGATTAGAGAAACTGAATGGATGCTACTTGTGATTTTAAAAGTCTGTTTGGATGTGAGCATGAGTTAAGACTTCACCCTGCCCCTTTCCTCTCTCCTCATCATCCTGCAAATAGTGAACTGCCCCCAGAGAGTGGCTCCCCACAGCTGCAAATGTCTCCCTCAGGTTCGTGTTTCCCAAAATGGATCAGGTACCAATGGGTCCTTGGATTTTACCCAACCCAAGGGAGGTGACTTTGTAGATTCTTTGACAGAAAAGAATCATAGAGGTTTCCTAGAGCTACAAAAACAAAAACAAAAAACAAGCAAACAAACAAAACAAAGGAAAAGGATTTGAGGACCAACTGATACAACCCATCACTCCAGGCTCTAAAACTGAAAATCAAAATTGTGCCCTGAGAGATACAAGCTCATAGAAATAGCTTTGTCACGAGGCAGACATGCAGGGCTGGGGGATTGAAACGCTAGTTTGGGAGAGATGGGTTTGCCGGATTACACAGCCTCCTTTTCTGCAGGCTCCAAGCCCTGGACAAATGAACCCCAGAGGGCAAAGATGTGGTGCTATGCTCTTCCCTCTGGGGCATCATCTAGGTGAGAGCTAACAGCAGAGCGGCTCCTTTGGAAATTTGCAGGTCAAGGTGCTGGAGGAGTCTCCCAGTGAATCGTGTAACATGTTCACAGCTGTCATTGACTAGATCTGCCTTCTGCCCCACCAGGTGAGAATGAAGGATTGCAGGGAAATAGGGGCTTTGAACTTACTCCTTGCTAGATAAGCCAGATTGGTAAAGGAAATTCAATAACTAAAATTTGTGGGTGGTTTTATTTCTCCCCTATTTTAAACAAGGCTGTTATTTTGAATAGCTGTGAATTCATCTTAGGTTTGACATTGGCCATACTCTCTACCTAAATATATATATATCTAGATGGATATAGACATAGATCATACTATATGATATGCATAAAACTTCTACATATATTTATAGATGTAGGTACATAGATGGTTTGCCTTAAGTAATTAAATAAATTTGTATAAAATTGAGCTAACTTCGCCCCATTGTTTAAACAAAATGGGCCCCCCTTGCACAAGTGATAGACTTTTTTTCTTTGAGACAGTCTCACTCTGTTACCCAGGCTAGAGTGCAGTGGCACAATCTTGGCTCACTGAAACCTTGACATCATGGGCTCAAGTGATCTTCCCACCTCAGTCTCCCAAGTGTCTGGGACTACAGGCACACATCACCACGCTGAGTGAATTTTTGTATTTTTTTGTGGAGACAGGGTCTTGTTGTATTGTCCAGGCTGGTCTCAAACTCCTGGGCTCAAGTGAGCCACCCACCTCGGCTTCCCAAAGTGCTGGGATTACAGGCTTGAGTCTCAGTGCCCAGTTGATAGACGTTTCTTCACTTGATAATTTTACTCATTTCACTTAAAGTTACCCTATCTCTATTTTGCAGTTGATTTGCTGTGTCACCTTAGGAAGATCACACCACTGGGGCCTCTGTCTCCTTTTCCTTAAGCAGAGATGATTAACCAGTCCACCTGGACCACCTGGAAGCATTCTCTCCTGCCAGTTTCAGAGGAAGTGTGGCCCTGCTGACACCTCAGTCTCACACTCTGACCTCCAGAACTGTGGGACGAGATTTCTGTTGTTCTAAGCCACCTAGTTTCTAGTACTTCATTTACGGCAGCCATGGGAGACTGACACAGTATGTATCCCATTCCTAGTTATTGGAAAGAATATGATAGTTTAAAACAATACAGAAAGTACAAGACAATTAAAGTTAAATATAAAGAAATTAAAGGTGAAAGTGAATGGCAGGTCCCAGGATTATAGCATTGTAACTTCATGCCCTGAAGGCCCTTCAACTCCATTTAATTCCAATATATAGAATTGATAGGACAGGAAAAAGACTTAAGGAATGATACTTAAAATGCATAGTTGATATCAAAATTGGGTAAGTAGCATGTCCTTGGGCAAGAAACAAGAGAAACTCAACACAGAGGTGAGGCTGAATCCACAGGTGTGCTGGCCTCTGGGTCTGGATACAGGAAAGGCAATTACAAGCTCAAGTCGCAAGAAGGACTACAGGTGCCCCAGGTGTGGCAGGTAACCAGAGACAGGCTTGAAACTAAAGACTGAGACTTTAGAATGCTGGAGACTGAAGAATGCAACACCATCTGGGACTATAGCTGCTAACTGTGTACCAGGGGAGGTGGGAGGAGGCAGAGGGGCCTCATAAACATGCCCTAGGCCAAGCTACCAGGTGGAACTTTCATATCCACATAGCCCCAGCTGCCATGTAACCTCTGGTTCTGGTCTGGTGATCATGAGGAGACCATAGGCAGTGTGTGTGTGATGGCACAAGGGGTAAAAAGCAAGGAGGGGGACTCCTCTTTAAGATGACTCTGCAAACTAAGATTTCAAAAGGAATGAAGGAAGCAAATGTTAAGAAAGAGCAACAAGTTTTAAAAAATCAACAGCCGGGAGAATGAATTCCTAAAGAAATGAAAATAACAGCAAAATAGGAAAATGACTTTCTAATAAATGTGGTTTAGGTCCTCCCAGAAATGAAGGAAGATAAATTCTGAAACAGTGGCAGAAATGGAAGAAGTACAGGTGAACATAAACAAAATAAAAATATCCTTGGAATGAAAAATATGGTTATTGAAATACAAGACTGAAGACATAAAATCAATCTCCATACTTGATGCAGCTGAGGAGGGAATTAATTAACAATGCTTAAGAATTCACCCAGGATGCATCTCAGAGAGATAAAGAGAATAAAAAATATGCAAGAGCAGTTAATTGACTTAGATAACTGGTTGAGAGGCTCCAACATATACCTCATAAGTATTTCAGATGGAAATAGGTGGAAAACTCAGGTGATAAATTTTGGAATTAAAGAAAGACACAGAATTAAATAAGTTCTCTGCTACCACGTATACAATAAATGCTACACCACGACAAATGAATCTTCACTTAGTCACAATATAATTAAATGCAGAGATAAACAGAACAGTCTTATGAGATTTTAGAAAGAAGTCAAATACAAATAAAACTTAAATTGAGAACAGATGTCACATTTACAGCAATGGGTGTCAGGAGACAGTGACTCAATATCTCCAATATTATTATTAAAAATTGAAGGAGTGATATATACCGAATGCTTGTGTCCTCCAAAAATTCATATTTTGAAATCTAATGCCCAATGAGATCATATTAGGAGGTGGGGCCTTTGGGAGGTGATGAGGTCATGAGGTTGGATCCCTCTTGAATGGGGTTAGTGCCCTTTTAAAAGGGACCCTGAGAGCTCTCTCACCCACTTTCCACTATGTGAGGATACAACAAGAAGTTAATGGTCTGCAAACTCAGCAGAGGGTCCTCCCCACAACTCGATCATGCTGGCACCATGATGTCAGTCTTCCAGCCTCCAGAATTGTGAGAAATAAGTATCTATTGTTTATAAGTCACTAGTCTATGGTACTTTGTTATAGTAGCCTGAGCTAAGATAGGGTGGATTAGACAGGGAGAAATGAGTAAACAGAACAAAAACCAATTGTTTGTCATGAACCAGTGGCAGGAATGAGGTGTCAAAAGCACATGTCTTAATGACCTCATCTTTGAAGTGAAGACTGAGAATTACATTTGGCAGCTCAGTTAGAAACCAGATTATATAATTTAGCTGTATCCCTACCCAAATATCATCCTGAATTGTAGTTTCCTTAATCCCCATGTGTCATGAGACAGACCCAGTGGGAGATAATTGAATCATGGGGGCAGTTACCCTCATGCTGTTCTCATAATAGCGAGTTCTCATGAGATCTGATTTTTAAAAAATTTTTATTGCATTTTAGGTTTTGGGGTACATGTGAAGAACATGCAAGATTGTTGCATATGTACACACATGGCAGTGTGATTTGCTGCCCTCCTCCCCATCACTATATCTGGCATTTCTCCCCATTTCCCCATGGTATCTCTCCCCAACTCCCCACCCCCCGTTGTCCCTCCCCAATTTCCCCCCGACAGACCCCAGTGTGTGATGCTCCCCTCCCTGTGTCCATGTGTTCTCATTGTTCAACACCCGCCTATGAGTGAGAACATGCGGTGTCTGATTTTCTGTTCTTGTGTCAGTTTGCTGAGAATGATGGTTTCCAGGTTCATCCATGTCCCTACAAAAGACACGAACTCATCGTTTTTGATGGCTGCATAATATTCCATGGTGTATATGTGCCACATTTTCCCTGTCTAGTCTATCATCGATGGGCATTTGGGTTGGTTCCAGGTCTTTGCTATTGTAAACTGTGCTGCAGTGAACATTTGTGTGCATGTGTCCTTATAGTAGAATGATTTATAATCCTTTGGATATATACACATTAATGGTATTGCTGGGTCAAATGGAATTTCTATTTCTAGGTCCTTGAGGAATCGCCACACTGTCTTCCACAATGGTTGAACTAGTTTACACTCCCACCAACAGTGTAAAAGTGATACTATTTCTCCTCATCCTCTCCAGCATCTGTTGTCTCCAGATTTTTTAATGATTGCCATTCTAACTGGCATGAGATGGTATCTCAATGTGGTTTTGATTTGCATTTCTCTAATGACCAGTGATGATGAGCATTTTTTCATATGTTTGTTAGCCTCATAAAGTGTCTGTTCATATCCTTCACCTGCTTTTGTATTTTTCTTGTATGTTTGTTTTAGTTATTTGTAGATTCTGGATATTAGGCCTTTGTCAAACAGGTAGATTGCAAAAATTTTTTCCCATTCTGTTGGTTGCCAATTCACTCTAATGGTTGTTTCTTTTGCTGTACAGAAACTCTGGAGTTTAATTATATCCCATTTGTCTATTTTGGCTTTTGTTGCCAATACTTTTGGTGTTTTTGTCATGAAGTCCTTTCCTATGCCTATGTCCTAAATGGTTTTGCCTAGGTTTTCTTATAGGGTTTTTATGGTGTTAGAGCTTTTCTTAAGTGAGGATGCAGGTAGAAAGAAAAGTAGTGCAAGTATGAGGATGCTAGTGACCAAAGAGGGAAGAAGGGGGTCCCACTAAGTGAGGAAAATGAGCTGAGCAGGTGACCCCTTCTGTTTCAAACAGACTCTTACATCTCCACTTCTGGCAAGAGTTTGCCCAGGATTTGAGTGATCTTAATATTCACTTCAAAGAACATCAACCAAAAGAATCGTTAAAGTCACATTAATCAGGCCCCATTTCCATTTTCTTCCCTGTGGGATGCTGATGTGTACTTTGCCAAGAAGGATAGTGATCTCACATCTCCATTAACATGAGTAGACCCAGTTCCTTCATCCTGAAGACTGGTTAGATTTTATCTTTGTACTGCTACATCTTCAGCCAACATCATAAATGATTCTGATTCTGATTCTTCAAGCTAAAATTGACTTCAGGAAAAGTTTCATTTGGAAGATAAGGACTTTATTTTAGAGATATGAGTTTAGAGTATTAGCTTAAATTCAGAGATGAAAATAAAATATGTACAACAGTATTGCCAGAATCACTCTAACAGGAAAAATTTTTCTGACCAGAAAAAAACATAATACAATAATAATAGTTAAAATGAACACAAATGAATTGTAAGTTTACTCAGCCCCTCTCACACTGCAATTGCCCACTACACTCAGAAAATTTCAAGAGCAATGCAAAAACCTTCTTCTCATCAGAAGAAGAAATATGAGTCCCAGCCTCCTGCCTTGTTAGAGAACAGAGGGGGCTGCTCTGAGGTCATGAGAGGGGTAGTTTTCCACCACTATACGCCATAGCTGTATTAGGATCTCTGCTCCTTCCCCACTTTGTTTACATAATTAAAAGCCAAGTGGTGTTAATACCTCAGATTGAATGATAGTTACAAAAAGCAAAATCAAACTAAGATAATTTATGCTTAAATTTATTTTAAACACTCAAATTAGGGTGCTGTATAAACTATAACTTATCATTTCTTATCTCTTCACTCTTGCTTTTTCAATACTATTCAGTTTTCCATTCCTGATCCATCTTACCTTTTTAGAATGCCTAAACTCTCTAAGGAATTTATCCTGAGTAAGGTAGAGTGTGTAAAATATGTACATATATATATATATATATGTGCACACACACATATATTATTCATATTAGTAACTAAATTTTCATGCTAAACTCTTGTAAGAGAAAAGATCTGAACTCATCAGGTGATTACCAACATTGTTGCCTTATAATTCTATTGGATCGGGAAAAATCCCTAGAGAAAAGAAATGGGAGTAAAAGGAGAATTTGATTCCTAGTCAAAAGTTGTAGCCACAATCTTTCATTTATTTAATGTGTATTGAACTTCTACTTCTGAAGTGTGCATTTAATGTAAAGTTTTCCATTTTAAAAATGGCACGTAAGGAAAGAATAGCCAAATTTAGATATGTATGAATGCTAATCTGTTCACATGTAAAGATAAATGCTTATGAAAGAATAAAAAGTTGAAAGTGATTATTTGAAGTACCATGTGTGACAATGCAAGGGGTTTGTTCTGCTTCTTTCAATCTCTGCTTTCCAACAATTTCGGTGTTTATTGCAGCAAGTGTTAGGTGACCTCAGGTCCCACTTGCCCTTCAGTCAACAAAGGATAGTAATAGTTGCTTGAAAGCCACTCACCAGAGATTGTAAAGATTAATGAGAAAATGTTCTCCTGCTCAGTGCTCCTTCAAAAACGATGGTCAAACTGGAAAGCATATTGCCTTGTATCCTGAGGGGAAAAATAAGCAAAAATAAAGTGTTCACTCCTTGAGTAAATAGAAAGGTCTGCCATTTATTACAAACATATGTGGGCATGTGTCTTTATAATAGATTGATTTATAATCCTTTGGGTATATACCCAGTAATGGGATTTCTGGGTCAAATGGTATTTCTATTTCTAGATCCTTGAGGAATTGCCACACTGTCTTCCACAATGGTTGAACTAATTTACACTCCCACCAACAGTATAAAAGCATTCCTATTTCTCCACATCCTCTCCAGCATCTGTTGTCGCCAGACTTCTTAATGATCGCCATTCCAACTGGTGTGAGATGGTATCTCAATGTGGTTTTGATTTGCATTTCTTTAATGACCAATGATGATGAGCATTTTTTCATATGTTTGTTGGCTGCATAAATGTCTTCTTTTGAAAAGTGTCTGTTCATATCTTTCTCCCACTTTTTGATGGGGTTGTTTATATTTTTCTTGTATATTTGTTTTAGTTCTTTGTAGATTCTGGATATTAGCCTTTTGTCAGATAGGTAGCTTGCAAAAATTTTTTCCCATTCTGTTGGTTGCTGGTTCATTCTAATGATTGTTTCTTTTGCTGTGCAGAAATTTAATTAGATATGTTTAATTAGATAGCAAAGACTTGGAACCAACCCAAATGCCCATCAAAGATAAAGAAAATGTGGCACATATACACCATGGAATACCGTGCAGCCATAAAAAAGGATGAGTTCATGTCCTTTGCAGGGACATGGATGAAGCTGGAAACCATCATTCTCAGCAAACTAACACAAGGACAGAAAACCAAACACCACACGTTATCACTCATAAGTGCGTGTTGAACAATGAGAACACATGGACACAGGGAGGTAAACATCACACACTGGGATCTGTTGGGGGTTGGGGGGGCTAGGAGAGGGATAGCAGGGGGTGGGGAGATTGGGGAGGGATAACATCGGGAGAAATACTTAATGTAGGCGATGGGGCGATGGAGGCAGCATACCACCATGGCATGTGTATACCTATGTAACAATCCTACAAGATCTGTACATGTACCCTAGAACTTAAAGTATAATAAAAATATAAATATTTAATGCCTTGTGTTTCCATTATACATGTAAGGTTATTCTTGTAAGGATATTGCTGAGTTTAAAATGAGGAAACTGGGAGAGAGATCCAAGATGGCCGATTAACAACAGCTCAGGATTGTAGCTCCCAGTGAAAGCGCAGAGAGCGAGTGGACGCCGCACTTTCAGACGAATTTTTGTTGCCCACAGACTAGGAGATTCCCGGCGGAGGA